>VIAB01016151.1:0-20560 GCA_009801035.1 Oophaga pumilio | reverse complement strand
TCCCCAGCAGTATACACCCACCGATCGGCACAAAGCAACTCAGTTGGTGCAAAAGCAATAGTAAGAGCAAGTATGATAACAAGAGACTAGACTTATGTGCCAACCCAAAGGCAACGGTCTAAGGGCCAGCACGGTACGAATTTAGGAGAGTGTGCTGTGTCCCCCAATGAAGACTACAAGAAAGAGATTTTACGGTAAGTACAAAAAATCCCTCTTTCTTTATCGCTTCATTGGGGGACACAGGTTACTATGGGACGTCCAAAAGCAGTCCCGAGGGTGGGTAACTAGGTATAATAGAGAGACAAGGTAGACTTCGGTCGGCCGGTGGAAAACCGGAGCCTGCAGTATCTTTCTACCCAGGCCTGCATCCGCAGAAGCGTATTTACCTTGTAGAACTTCACGAAGGTGTGAAGGGAAGACCAGGTTGTGGCTTTGCAGATATGCGCGGCCGAAGCTTGGTGACGAATGGCCCAGGAGGCTCCCACCGCCCGGGTAGAATGAGCCTTCACCCCGGGAGGAGGCTGTTTGTTCTGGGCTCGGGTATGCCTCCGGGATCGCAGAACGAACCCAGCGAGCGATGGTGGATTTTGAGGTTGGGAGCCCTTTGCGACGGCCCTCGTAGATGACGAACAGGGAATCAGACTGACGAAGGGGAGTGGTCCTAGCAAGATAGATTTGGATCGCCCTAAGTCCAGTTTGTGGAGGGATTTTTCTAAGGGGTGGACTGGCGAAGGGCACAGCGCGATGGGAGGACGATGTCCTCGTTGATGTGAAAGGCCGAGACTACCTTCGGAAGGGACAGGCCGGAGGACAGCTTTATCCTGAAGTAGGATGAGAAAAGGGGGGCAGCAGGACAGTGCCGCCAATTCGGATACCCTTCTCAGAGAGGTGATGGAGACTAGGAAGGCTACCTTCTATGAAAGAAGAGAGAAGGGTATGTCCTGGATCGGCTCAAAGGGCGTACGCTGTAGAGCGTTTAGGACTAGATTGAGGTCCCAAGGATCGATCGGAGGACGGTAAGGAGGCGCTAGGTGAGCGACCCCCTGCAGGAAGGTCTTTACCTGGGACAGTGAGGCCAAGTCAGTCTGGAATAACACGGTAAGGGCGGAGACCTGACCCTTTAGGGAACTGAGGGAAAGGCCGGAGTCAAGTCCTGATTGCAGAAAACCAAGGACGAGGGAAGGGAGAAAGTCATAGGGAAGATGTTGTTTTCCTCGCACCAACGGAAAAAGGCCTTCCAACACCTGTGGTAGATGCGGGACGATGCTGGTTTCCTGGCTTTAATCATGGTTTGGATGACCTTGTCCGAAAAACCTGCGTTCCTCAGAACTGCGGCCTCAACGGTCATGCCGTTAAAGTTAGCGACTGAGAACTCGGGTGGAAGAGGGGCCCCTGTGAGAGAAGATCCGGGTGGGCTGGAAGTCACCAGAGAATGTCCAAGAGCATGATTACCAGCTCCGCATACCAGGCCCGACGTGGCCAATCTGGGGCTACTAGAAGGACAGGGACCACTTCGGCTTTTATCTTTTTAACGACTCATGGAATTAGGGGGAGAGGTGGAGAAAGGTAAGGCATCCGAAACTGGGACCAAGGGATGACGAGTGCATCGCAACCGACCGCTATCGGGTCTCGGGACCTGGCCACGTACTGGGGGACCTTGTGGTTTGTTCTGGATGCCATTAGATCCACGTCTGGGACGCCCCACCTCAGGCAAATTTGGTTGAAGACGGCAGGGTTGAGTGACCACTCACTGGCTACAAGCTCCTGACGACTCAAAGTCGGCTTCCCAGTTGTCCACTCCTGGGATGTGCACGGCAAAGATGGCAGGAACGTGGCGTTCCGCCCAAAGTAGAATCTTTGCTACCTCGGCCATTTACTTGCTTGCTGTGAGTCCCACCCTGATGGTTTATGTAGGCCACGGCGTTGTCTGACTGAAGGCGGACTGGATTGCCTGCGAGGAGTGGTTGCCAGTGGAGGAGGGCTAAAAAGATTGCCCTGATCTCCAAGAGATTTATTGGTAGGCGAGCTTCCCGTGCGTCCCAGCATCCTTGTGCTGTGAGATGCTGGAAGACCGCACCCCAGCCCTGTAGACTGGCGTAGGTGGTGATGATCTGCCACCAGAGGGGTAGGAATGACTTCCCATGCAGGATTGAGGAGGACAGCGTCCACCAAGTGAGAGACTGTCTCACCTTGGGGGGTACGGTCACTGGGCGGTCTAGGGACGCCATTCTCTTGTCCCAGGTCGACAAAAGGGTCAGTTGGAGTGGACGTGTGTGAAACTACGCGTATGGCACTGCTTCCATGGAGGCGATCATCTTCCCCAGAACTCTAAAGCCGAAACAAAGGGGAATGGGGGATGGTCGCCTTAGGGCTCTGACCCCCTGCCGGAGAGAGGAGTACTTTTCCTTTGGGAGGAAAACTCGAGCACGAATTGACCAGGAGATCGTCGAGGTAGGGGATTATGAGAATCCCCTTGGATCGAAGGATGGCCATGACAGCCGCCATGATCTTTGTGAAGACTCTGGGGGCGGAGGCCAGGCCAAAGGGAAGAGCTGTGAACTGGTAATGTTGGTTCTGCACAGCAAAGCGGAGGAACTTTTGGTGTTGAACGCAGACAGGGATGTGTAGGTAAGCATCCTGTATGTCCACAGAGCAGAGAAATTCCCCCGGGTCCATGGAGGTGATCACCGAGCGTAGGGACTCCATTTTGAAGTGGAGGATCCGAAGATGGCGGTTCAGCAGCTTGAGGTCCAGGATCGAGCGAAGGGAGCCGTCTTTCTTTGGGACAACGAAGAGGTTTGAGTAGAAACCGGTGAAGCATTCGTGCCAAGGAACGGGGACGATCATTTCCGATTGCAGTAGGGAGGAGACGGCGTGGAGAAACCCTGGGAGATGTGAGAGCTGCTTTGGAGGGTATGAGGCGAAGAAGCGTCTCCTTGGGGGGGATGAAAACTCTATTTTGTAGCCGGATGTTATGATCTCCCTCAGGGCTCATACTCACATGCGAGGAAATCGTCCGATGCTCGCATGTGAAATCCCAGCTCTGGCGCCGGCACTCGGGAGTGGAGTGCGCGGCTGCATTTATTTCTATGCAGCCGCTCGCTCCACTCCCGAGTGCCGGCGCCAGAGCTGGGATTTCACATGCGAGCATCAGACGATTTCCTCGCATGTGAGTATGAGCCCTTACCCAGGCGTCGTCGATGACTGACTGCCTGCCGTCCTTGAACAGAAGGAGCCTGCCCCCCACCCTGGAAGGGTTCCCAGGTGTGGGTGACCCGTCATTTAGGGGGGAACCTATGATTGAGGACACCGGAGGGCTTAGGGGAGGCGGCTTTTGGTTCTCCAGTGCGGGGTTGTTTTGAAGGAAGGTTTCCTTCTGTCGACCTGGGTAGGGTGGCGGTCCTGTTGAGGGGAGCCACCTGAGGAAGCGAACGGTCGGAAGGGGCGAAAAGGCTGGGGTCCCTTCCCATTGAAGGGTCGTTTCGGTCTGGATTGGGGCAGAGGTACTCTTGCCCCCGGTGGCGTCAAAGATGATCTGGTCCAGTTTGGATCCGAAGAGCCTGGAGCCCTGGAAGGAGAGGCTAGTGAGAGACTTTTTTGATGCTGGGTCCGCGCTCCAGGCCTTTAGCCAAAGGACCCGTCGAACTGCCAGGATATTGCTATTTGCTCTTGCAGAGCAGGCAGCGGCATCTAAGGAAGCATTGAGGAGGTATTTGCCTGCGAGGGTGATCTGGTCTGCCAGATCAGAAAGGTCCTCTGGGGGCACCGCCGTCGTGATGCCCCTTCGAAGAATCTTGGCCCAGGCCGATATGGCTTTCGCCATCCAGGTGGAGGCGAAGCTGGGGCAGAGAGAGGCACCCGACTCCTCGACAGCGGATTTTGTCAGAGCTTCGATCTGTCTGTCTGTGGCGTCCTTGAGTTACGCGGCGTCATGGAAGGACAGGACAGTCTGGGCGGACAAGCGAGAGATAGGTGGGTCCACCTTAGGGGATTCGGACCATTTGCATACTAGGTCTGAGCTGAAGGGGTATAGGACGGCTAGTCGTCTACTTCCAGGGAAGCGCTTTCCGGGATTTTCCCAGTGTCGAGCGGTGGTAGCCTCAAACTCCCTGTGGTTGGGAAAAACGCTTGAGGGACGTTTTACCCGTTTGAATGTAACGGAGTCGTCCTGGGTGGCCGCCCAATCCTATTTAATTTCGAGGGTCTGTACGATAGCCGAGATGAGGCTATCCACCATGTTCCGCGTCCCCGAGGACCGATCGTCATCCGAGTCAGACTCTGACTGAGAAGCTATGTCTGACCAGACTTCCGCCTCCGAGGAGGGGGAACGGATGGAGCGGGGTAGGCTAGGGGTCGCAGATGGGCCCGGTGAACTGGATGGGGAACTAGAACGAGTACGTTTTCTGGTTCTGTCCCTTGGTCTGCCCCTGTGAGGGTCGTGGTTGGGTGCAAGCGAATCGCCATGGGTGGCGTTTGTAGCACTGGTGGCGGCAGATAGCTGTGGCATATGCTCCAGGGCCTGTACGAGGGACTGCAATATTTTTGTCAAGTCTGAGCCTGACTGAGACATAGCGACGGCCCACTCCGGAGAGGTGGGTGCGCTCTCCTCCCGGGCATTGGTGGTTTCCTGATGGGCAGACATGGTAAGCAGGGTCGCAGGGTGGGCAGTAGAGGGCACGTTTGGCTTGCGGCCCACTTTTTCTTACAGACGGCGCAGGCATAATGGACCACCGTGGGATTATGACCGGAGGCCGTGGGGTTGGGCGTAGGTAGGGGTCTGGGTAGCGATATACAGCAAGGTGCTGCAGAGGTGACACTGCTGAGCGAATACGCAGCAGTGTGCTGTGGGGCGATACTGCTGAGGGAAGTGGGGGGCTATGGAGGGTTGGTAGGGTCTGTAAGGGAGCAGATCCTACAGATACCCCTGCTTACCAGTACCCAGCGATTGGTGGTAGCAGCCGCAGCCTGGAGCCGAGTAGCTGTGTCCCCCTCAAGCGAGCAGGCAAAGCAAGGGATGGTCTGATGGCGCTGTGGAGACACGTGCTGTGAACTGAAGCACTGTGTGTGGTGACCACGCGCTGTTGCAGGAAGCAGTGGGCTGAGCTAGTCTCCTGCACGATGAGAGAGACCCTGTTATTGTCCGAGAGCGCCGGAAGGGGGGCGTGTGCGGCCGGAGTGGAGGGAGAAAGAAAGAAGGGCGGTGAATGGCTGGCTCGCCTCGTGGGCGTGTGTGGTCTGCAGGGTGGGAGCAAGCGCAGGCAGGGGGTGCGTCCCGGCGCTGGTGACGCTACACTGGGGCAGTGCTAGGGCGGGCCAGGTACTGGGGCGTGATTTGTCCCGGGAGATGACGTCAGAGGAAGGGCGCTCAGTGCGTCAACAGGAAGGGGGCGTGGCCAGGGTCCGAGCGGCGAGGAGAGGGAATAAAGATGGCGGCGCCGCGCGCTCTTTTGGGCGAAAGATGATAGAGAAAATACTAGCACAGCCAGAGGGAGGTGCCACAATAGGTTCCCAAACCTTATACCGTGTAATGAAGCTTGGGAACACTCATTGAGTGTGCCCAAGCTTCATTACACTTTTGTGCGAAAGGGCGCAAAATTTGAAAAGGGAGGAGGCGCAGCAGTGCGATCCGTGCTATATATGGAGGTACCCTGGGAGTGGTAGCGCAGCAGCGGCATCTGGGCTCAGGCTGGGCATGTGGAGGGGAGTAAGGTATCTGTAGTCTGTGTCTTCTATGGAGCTGAGGATGTGTCAGGATCCCTCGGCAGATGAAGAGGGTCCTGTTGGAGATCCTCCTTCCCGCATCGTCTCCGGACGGTGCAGAAGATGGCGTCAACCCCTTTAGCAAGGGGGGAGGCCACCACCGGTGGCCGCCGTCTTCCTCTCAGCCCTCTCCTAGGAGAGAGGTGAGGCAAGGACTTGCCGCCACGAGTCCTCTGAAGCACCCGTGAGGGTGACAGAGGACAAAGTCCAGCCAGCGGGTCTGAGACTGGGCAGTATGGATTTTTCGCACGCTGCTCTCTCGGTCGCTTTAGTGTGGGAAAACAGGATGAATAATTTGCACCCAGTTACCCGACGAGAATAATCTGAAAAACAAAGGGAAAACGTTAATAAAACACACAAGACCTGTAAAGGAAAAAAATTGCCGATCTGGTGTTAGATCCAGGTCCGCCTCCTACAGACACTAAGCAAAAACTGAGTTGCTTTGTGCCTGTCAGTGGGTGTATACTGCTGGGGAGGAGTCAGCTTTTGCCTTATTTGCATAGTGTCAGCCTCCCACTGACAGCATCATACACCCATAGTAGCCTGTGTCCCCCAATGAAGCGATAAAGAAATTTTGGTTCCAAAATTGTGCTGATGTAAAGTAGACATGTGGGAAATGTTATTTAGTAACTATTTTGTGTGACATATTTCTCTGTTTTAAGGGAATAAAAATTAAAAGTTTGAAAATTACAAAATTTTGCAAAATTTTTCACATTTGCATTTTTTTCATAAATAAACACAAGTTATATCTTAGAAATTTTACCACTAACATGAAGTACAATATGTCACGAGAAAATCTCAGAATCGCCAAGATCCGTTGAAGCGTTCCAGAGCTATTACCTCATAAAGGGACAGTGGTCAGAATTGTAAAAATTGGCCCGGTGATTAACATGCAAACAACCCTCGGGAGTAAAGGGGTTAATGGGGACATTATAGAATGTAAATTGTATGGAAAAATAATTATAACTATCATTGTAATTACTTCAATTTCTTTTCTGTCATGTCTTATAGTATCAGTTCTTTCCAAAACAAAGACATTTTTCATAGTCTACAAACTTTTGTATCTTAAGAGTTTGTGTTAGCCGCACAGCTCAATACATTGCTATAAAAAAGCTTCACAAACCTTTCCAAGTAATCTATGGTATCTATTAAAGAAGATCTGTCATCTTTCTTGACTCTGGTTTTGGAAATACAAAACCTCCATTGATAACTCTGCTTTATTATTCTTCAGTTATTCTTCCCAGAAATATATGAATTATTTGACAACTGAGTATTACAATTTCCCTTGTCACAGGTGTGTGCCCATTAACAGTCTTGGGATATGTCAGTGCGGTTCGATTTTTTTCTTAGACCCATAGACCTGCATTGAAGATTTTGATTCAACACTCTGATCAAATTCAGGAAGGTCTCCTATTTTTTTTCCGGGGACCACAAGGCCCAAGAAAAAAAAAAAAGCAGACATGTGCACAGCCTAATACAATATCACAGGTACGAGTGCTATTTGGAAAAAAACCCAGATAGCACTTGGATGAGAAAAATCAGTCCTATGCACAAGCCCCAACTTTGTCAGCAGTGATTTTACAGTGACAAATTTTGGCACACACCTACTGGTAACTCCCAGTTGCAAATGTATTCATAAGTTTTCAAATGGAGTAACACGGACAATACAAGGTAGTCCTTAGAAAAGATGCCCCAAAACGTTTATGTTATGAGTTAACGAAAATCATTCACTAAAATAGAAAACAGAAGAGCTGGCAGATACAGAACGATCACTCTGTGCCAAAAAAAAAAATATATGCATACACACTTATTATATACCTGCACTAACTGCTCAGTGTGCTGATGCAACTCCTCCAGAATAGGCAGTGTTTGCTCAGGAAGGCAGTGCTCCAAAATCCTCTGAATAACTCTGCAGCCATATGGATGTGTAGATAGTGCAAACACCTGCAAAATAAATGGCCTGAGTTCAAAAAGTATTCTCACACTAATGCATAGAAATGGAAGCAAGTCCACATTGACACAAATGATCAGATCTCTGAGCAAGTATAACATATCAATTTTGTGTGTGAAAAATATTTGTTATCTACCTGGCTCTTGAAGGCATCAATGATGAACTGCAGAGACTGTGGCTGAACACATTCTATACACTTCTGTACAACATGATTGCCATTTTGGTCCTTAACACATTTCAAAACGTGACCATCCAACTCCCGAACCATTTCATTCTAAAGAAACAAGATTGATTCAAATGACAAAGAAAATCAAACATCTATGGGTTCATATGAACAATGCAAGTTGAAGTAAAATGCAGTATGATGTACAAGGCGATTCACTCGCTATTTTCCAAAAGACAATCTATCGTACTGAAATTTGGACTGTACAGTCATGGCCAAAAGTTTTGAGAATGACACAAATATTATATTTTCACATGATCTGCTGCCCTCTGGTTTTTATGTGTGTGTTTGACAGATGTTTTTATCACAGACAGAAATATAATTGCAAACATATGAGTAACAAAAGCTTATATTGACAGTTAGAATGAGTTAAGGCAGCAAGTCAATATTTGCAGTGTTGACCCTTCTTCTTCAGGACCTCTGCAATTCTCCCTGGCATGCTCTCAATCAACTTCTGGACCAAATCCTGACAGATAGCAGTCCATTATTGCACAATCAATGCTTTCATTTTGTCAGAATTTTTAGGTTTTTGTTTGTCCACTCGTCTCTTGATGATTGACCACAAGTTCTCAATGGGATTAAGATCTGGGGAGTTTCCAGGCTATGGACACAAAATCTTTATGTTTTGTTCCCTGAGCCATTTAGTTATCACCTTTACTTTATGGCAAGGTGCTCCATCATGCTGGAAAAGGCATTGTTGATCGCCAAACTGCTCTTGGAGGGTTGGGAGAAAATGCTCTTGGAGGACATTCTGGTACCATTCTTTATTCATGGCTGTGTTTTTAGGCAAGACTGTGAGAGAGATAAAACAAACATGCTTTAAGGGTTCACTAAAGGGGTTAACTAGTGGGACAGTTTTATAGGGCAGGTCATTACGGACGCGGCTATACTAAATATGTGTACTTTTATTGTTTTTTCTTTTTTATTTACAGTAACAAATTAATTTATTGGAGAATTTTTTTTTCTTTATTTTGGAATTTTTTTTACAAGTTAATTTTTATTTGTTTTACTTTTTTACTTTGTCCCAGGGTGGGACATCACTTTATAGTGTCAGATCGGCGATCTGACACTGTGCCTGCAGGAACTGAGGAAGCCGCCTCCCTGCAGGACCCCACGGCCATTTTGGATCCGAGGTCCTGCAGGGAGGAGACCCTTGGAACAGCGCTTTCACAATGCGCTGTTCTGAGGGTCTCAGGGAAGCAAGCACGCAGGGAGCCACCTCCCTGCACTATGCTTCCCTATACCGCCGGAACACTGCGATCATCTTTGATCACAGTGAGCCGGGGATAAATGTGTCGGGAGTGGTCCGTGACCGCTCCTGAAACATAGTGCCAGGTGTCAGCTGTGATAATCAGCTGACACCCGGCCGCGATCAGCTGCGCTCCCCCCCGTGAGCGCAGCTGATCGCGTATGACGTACTATCCCGTCCTTGGGAATTAAGTCCCAGGGCACATGGACGGGATAGTATGTCAGATGACAGAAAGGGTGTTGAAATGTCCACCCTTCGCATCAAATGCCCATCTTCTGGGAAAGCCTGTGCAACGATTTACATGCAGATGCCATAAGTGGCTGTTTCACATCTTGAAATGTTTCCTCAGACATTTCGGGACATCCTTCATCATAACTAACCATCAATGTTCCTGTACGTTCCAGTTTATTCACCAATGACAGAATACACTGTTTGGACAGCAGATTTCAACCTCCAAACTTCTTTAAAAACACACTGTCACCTGTTTTAGGACTCCGTTTGCCAATAAGTTTTCACAATGTGCATGGTTAACAAATAAAGAAGGAATTTGGTAGGAGAGAAATGCAAGCACCACATAAACTACCAACATGCAGAAAGGTGTGGTGCAAGTCTATCTCGTAGTTGAGACGACGGGTGGGGTGTCAAGTTGTCGAGAACACTAGGAGCAAGGGTGTTTCTCATCGCTGTGGCTGAAGTTCATTTCACTCTTTCTCATGAACCAAAGTATATACAGTCCAAATTTCAGTACGGTCGACCATCGCCTTTAGAAATTACAGCAATTTTTCTCAGTAAGGGGTATTCCCATTCTCCAAGACCCTATCCCAATATGTATAGTAGGTGTAATAATATTAGCAAATACTTACACAATTAGAAATGTAGTACAGCTTTTCTGATTCGCTATGTCTCTTCCCTCATGTGCAGGCATTGCAGGACTTTAGGTATCCATGGTTACAACCACTATCAACTAGCTGTCACTTTATCAGTGGACATAACCATGGATACACAAGATCCTGCAATGGCTGCACGAGGAAAGATATAGCGAATCAGAAAAGTTATACTACATTTCTAATTGTTGGTATTTGCTAATATTATTACATTTAATACATATTAGGAGAGGATTTTGGAGATGGGAAAACCCCTTTTTAAGGCCTTTTGACTTTGCCATTCAAAAACTTTAACCATTCTTTTGTAGAATGACTTATGTGCTGTGTGTTTAGAGTTCAGACCCACATTCTCTTAAGATTCAGCTAACGGACAGATGTTTTAACATTTTCTTTCAGAATTTGCTGGAATAATTCAGAATTCACTGTTTCACCAATGATGGCAATATCTTTTTGGATCAGTGGCTTTCTCCTTGAATTCCTGCTATGCACACTATTGTTTAGTGTCTGTCCACCTCATGTTGGACTCTTCAACATTAGCTATTTGGAGAGGCCCTTAGCAACTCAAGTTACCTTGGGTTCCTTTGTGACCTTACTGAATATCAGGGATTGTTCACACTACTTTCCACACAAAAACACTAAGAAAAAAAAATTGCATTGTTTTACAGAACCAGCCAAGCACATGAGATTTTTTAAATCTCATGCACATACTGCAGATTTTTTCATTGCAGATTTGAACACTCGAGGAAATTTTTCAAATCTGCATCATGTCAATTCTTTCAGCGCTCCTGCAACATTTTTTTTTTGGTGGGAGGGAAAAGGGGGCATACATAAAACCATCAAAAGCGTGCAGCATTAAGCAGCCAACATTAGTTTTGGCAGCAGAAAAATCTGCCTCAAATACTAAACGTGTGCACATATCCTTATATGCCTTGCTCTTGGTGTGATCTTTATTGGTTGATCACTCCTGGGAGGGGCAATAATAGTCTTGAATTTCTCTATTTCTGCACAATCTGTGACAATGGATTGGTGGATTCCAAACTCTTAAAGAGATGCTTGCTTAGTGATGAGCGAGCGTGCTCGGATAAGGTGTTATCCGAGCATGCTTGAGTGCTAATAGAGCATCTTCAGCGGGCTCTAACTCAAACATAGTATTCGAGCAGGTCGAAGATGCTATATTAGTACTCGAGCATGCTTGTATAACACCTTATCTGAGCATGTTTGCTCATCACTAATGGTTTTATAACCTTTTCCAGCTTGATGACCACCAACAACTCTTCCCCAGATTTTTTTTTTTTTTTGCTTTTACCATGATAAACTTACACAAACATGAATTGTTTAGATCGGACTTTGATAGATCTCTGCTTTTTTCTCTCTTTTTTTTTTAAACACAAAAATAAGTCACCCACTCACACCGGATTGTATTCCCAATGATTGAAAACACCAGACTTCTAATTTCACCTTCAAATTATCTGCTAATCCTAAAGGTTTACATACCTTTTATCAGTTACACATGTGGTTAGTTTTTCCTCAAAAGATAAAAAAATGTATTTTTTTTTTTTTTTTTACTCATTTGGTCACTACTTTTAAGACTTGTGTGAAAATCTGATGCAGTCGAGGCCAAATTTATGCAAAAATATGGAAAATTCTGAAGAGTGCAGAAACTTTCAAGCACACAGTATATGGCCATTTACTTACAATGACTTGCTGGTCAGGTGGAATAAACTCCAATGCTTTCTGTATCACACGACACCCATACATTTGCAAAGCCAGGGATAATACATGTCCTCGAATACGTTCTGCTAGTGCCAACTTCTGTTCTAGGCTCCCAAACTGCAAAGATCATAGTATTTATTTAACTTCGGGTTGCTTTTAAAACTGTACCAGAAATTACAAACATCCATGGTCTATTCTGTTAGTAACAGATTTCATCTACAGCACACAAATAGTGACTTATTAAACATCTGTTTTCTCACACACAACATTGATTAGTAAAAACACCTAAGTAATGTGAGATACGAAGCACCAACCTCGAAAAACTTCTGTATGACGTAGTTCCCAAACACATCCACCATCAGTTGATAGGCTGCCTGCAGGATCTCATTGAACACCAACTGCCTTTCCGCTGGGGTTGCTCGTTCCAGTTTCAGTTGTATGAACCTGATGGAAAGCAAAACATGAAGCGCTAAGATCACTAGCTCCACCGCTTCTCAGACAAATGCTGGGTGATAAATGTATGATCACTGAGGATCCAACTGCTGGGAACTCAACCGATTAAAAGAACGAACCACTCCATTTACAGAGGGAACACAGGTCCCACCTTCTCTTAGTGAGGGGTCCAACAGTCAGACCATCAGCAACTGTACATTTATCAACTGACCTGTGGAGAGGTGATTTATGTAGTTTGCTGGGTGGCCTCTTTAATTTGATTTAAATATAATATTGTCAAAATATTGCAAAGTTACTGCAGCTAAAGGTAAAATTCATGTACAGTGACATATTAAGTACAGTCTTTATAGGCAGCGAAAGAAGACACTAAAGCTTTTCTGAATTACCTAGATCCATGCTGGTCCTGGGAAAACTCCATAATATGACCTGCTATTTCTCTCAGTTGTAGGTTGGGATAACGGTTGTTCCGGAAGTCTTCTAGTAACCTGCTTCTACCTGATGGCATCACATCAGACATGCCATAACGGAGTCGGGAAGATGGAAAGAGCGTGCTACTTGGGCTAAACAAACTCGATGTGCTGCTTGCACTGCGGTACTTTGCCTCTGCTCCTGGTGCAGCAGATATGTAGCGCCCACTACCATTAGTCAGGCCTCCTTTAAAAACAAGAAATATTACTTTGCAATGACCTTGATAAATGTAGTGGAGTTATGTAGTGGCAAGCTTCAGCTCACTGGATCTAAACCTGCTAACATTACCATGGTCAAACATCATGACATGATGACTGAATGTGTAAATATGTTCTATAGTAAAAGGATTCAAAATGCTATAAGCCCACAGGGGTGAGCAATCATTTTCATACATCCAGCTAGAGAAACTGTGTTGTATGGAGCCTTATATGCAGCTAGTGATCCATAATATAAAAAAAAAAAAAAAAAAAAAAAAAAGAAGAAGAAAGCAACCCTTCGGACCAGCTGCACCTAAAAGTCCATTTACATGGACTGGTCGGGGGCACATACGACTGCGGATCGGTAAACTTTTACCATTCGGTATTTGTTTAAATGGCTGTTTACACAAACAGAAGAAATTAAACCATGAGCTCTGAGCAATCTATTCTAGCTTGCACAGTGCATATAGACTGCCATGCTCCTCCGCAGTGTGCGAGGCCTATACACACACAGGACAATGCACCATCGACAACGATGATCCTGTGCTCTGCACAAAAGATCATTTCACCCAACGAACAAGCACTTTGCTCCTTCAGCAGCCTGTTTACATGGCAAGTTAATTGTGAAACAAGTGTTTATAACAAGGCCATTTCAAGATCATCTAGCAGTGCAAATGCAGCTTAACCCCTTAGTGACAACCAATATGGCTTAAAACTGATCTGAGATACAAGTAAAGAGCATCTCCCAAGGGGTAATAATGCAGCATCTGTCAGCTGTACACTATAGCGGGCACCCTGCTGTTGCGCTGGGAGTTGGCACCAACCAGGGCAGTTTAACCCCTCAGAAGCTGATATCAATATAGACTACAACATCTAGATGCTTAACAGTGCATGTGCTTTTTCTTTAACCCTATAGGCACTCTGATATCATGATTGTGTGGTCCCGATGGTTGCCAAGGCAAATCACGGACGAACAACAGCCTTAGGGTAAGTTCACACAGGGCATTTTTGCTGCTTTTTTCAGCAGGAAAACCTGATTCATTGGCAGGAAAGAAGCTGCGGTAAAAACGCAGTTTTAGGTGCGTTTTTGGTGCATTTTTTTTCATGCGTTTTTGTGTCTCTGTGCATGCTAATAAAGTTGAGTGCCCCCAGGGAAAAAAAAAACTACTTCCTGTAGAACTACCCATAACATTAATGCTCATCCTCCTATACCAAGACATGGCCACTATCAGACACTACCTCACAAAACTATCAGGACACCTCACTACTACCTGACACTACCTCACTATCAGCTCTTGGCGGTGAGGTCACTTCCGGCTGGCCATAACTTTTCTGCAGTAAAAAAGCAGCAAGTAATGATACCTGCGTTTTTGCAGCGTTTTTTTTTACAACACCCATTCAAGCCAATGGGTGAAAAATGCTGCAAAAACGCTGAAAGGCGTGATATGCTCCATGGGTATGTTCACACTGGGTGTTTTTTTTATGATAATTTTCATCTGCTTTTTCCACTACCAGCAAAGCCTATGAGATTTCAGAAATCTCATGCAGACACATTGGTTTTTTGCGTCATCAGAATTTTGTGTTTTGCTGCGTTTTTTGGACATAGAGCATGTCACTTCTTTCATCGTTTTTGCAGCGTTTTTCACCCACTGGCTTGAAACGCAAAAACGCAGGTATCATTACTTGCTGCTTTTTATCTGCAGAAAAGTCATGGTCAGCAGGACGTGACCTCTAGCCAAGAGCTGATAGTGAGCTATTGTAAGGTAGTGTCTGGTAGTAGCCATGTCTTGGTATAGGAGGATGAGCATTAATGTTATGGGAGGTTCTACAGGAAGCAGTTATTTTTTTTCTCTGGGGGCACTCAACTTTATTAGCATGCACAAAGAGACACAAAAACGCATGCAAAAAAACGCACCTAAACCCGTGTCTTTTGCCGCAGCTTCTTTCCTGCCAAGAAATCAGGTTTTGCTGTAGAAAAAAAAAGCAGTAAAAACGTCTTGTGTGAACTTACCCTATGTCCAAAAAAAGCAGCAAAGCACAAAAAACCAATGTGTGTGCATGAGATTTCTGAAATCTCATAGGCTTTGCTGGTAATGGAAAAGCAGCTGAAAAAAAGCATAAAAAAACTGAAAAAAAAAACCGCAGCAAAAAACAACCAGTGTGAACAAACCCTTAAGGCACTGTCACACTTCGCGATCGCAATAGCGATCACGACAACCACACGACCTGGCGAGATCGTTGGTGCGATCGCTATGTGGTCACTAGTTAGCTTCCAAACACAAAGATCTCATCAGAGATCAGCGATGTGTATAACGATCTCTGCGGTCGTTGGGAAAACCTAGTCCCGCTTGCGATGCTGGTGAAGTCGTTCATAAAGGGTGTCACACTCAGCGATTCAGGCTCACCAGTGTGACACCAACGACCAAAAAACGGCTCAGAACGTTCATAAGCGATCAGCGACATCTCAGCAGGGGCCACATCGCTGCTACATGTCACACACAACTAAGTCGCTAACGAGAGCGCTACTGCGTCATAAAATCGTTGACTCATTAGCGATCTCGCTTAGTGTGACAGTACCTTAAGAGTCCGCAGGCCTGTTCAGAAGTTAGCGACATTTAGGTGGTAAATATAATATTTTTCTTTCCGGTCATTAATTCCCGAAAAGCACCAGAAGGGTTAATAAACTACCCGACCTCAATTTTAACTATGTTGAGGTGTGTCATTTTTTATATAGTTTAACTTTTGAGGGTTTTCCAATATATAGGTCCCCCAAAGTCACTTCAAAATTGAATAGGTCCCTAAAAAAAAAGTTTGGTAAATTTCCTTGAAAAAAAAAAATGAAAAAAAGTTACTGCTACAATTTTAAAGTTTCTAACAAAATAAAAGAACATTTTACAGATGGTGTTGATGAAGCAGACATGAGGGAAATGTTAACCATTTTGTGTGGTATGACTATAAGAATTAAAAGGTCAAAGTTTGAAAATTGTATTTATTTATTAAAACGTCAAAATTTAGCAAAATATATTAACCTAAATTTACCATTATCATAAAACATAATGTGTCACATAAACAATCAAAAATCACTGGGATATGTGGAAATATTCCAGAGTTGTCGCCACAAAGTGGTTAAGGCAAGTCATAATCCAACCAGCCTTCTGCTGCGCATTGTATGCAGGTGGGTCTCGTTTTGGAGAAGTCCCTAGTTAGAGTATTACGAGATAGGAACTTATCTGCAGAAATACAGCTACAATCGTAAGGTAAACGCCATCCAAATACTGAAAACATTTTAAACAACTTATGTGCTGCCTAGATACAAAAGAAAAAAAAAATAATAAGCCCTCAGCCACAGCCAAATCTTTATGGCCATCGTCGAGCACCTATTAGTCGCATTCAATCCATGGCAGCTGCTTCCCTGCGCGCTTCTTTCGGAAAAATGGCTATGTCCTGGGGAAGCTTGTCCTATGAGACAGTGTTTTGTGAAAGAAAATCATACAGTTCTGATTGCTCACATTTATTCTTGTTTTGTTATAGTTTCTTCTTTTTAAAAGAAAGCAAATGCAGATCTTTAGTGTTAAAGGCCCCAAAAATGTAATAATATAAATGAGCTGCAGACTTTCAACCAGTGAGATTTTTAGTACTTACCGTAAAATCTCTTTCTTGGAGCCTTCATTGGGGGACACAGGTTACCATGGGTGTATGCTGCTGTCGCTAGGAGGCTGACACTATGCAAATAAGAAAAAATAGCTCCTCCTCAGCAGTATACAACTACCGACAAGCACAAGGCAACTCAGTTGGAGCTAAAGCAGTAGTAGGAGCAAGTATAAACAACAAAAAACTCAACCTATGTACCAACCCAAAACAACGGCACAATGGTTCAACATTAAGGGAGCGTGCTGTGTCCCCCAATGAAGGCTCCAAGAAAGAGATTTTACGGTACGTACCAAAAATGCCACTTTCTTTCTCGCTTCATTGGGGGACACAGGTTACTATGGGACGTCCAAAAGCAGTCCCAAAGTTGGGAAAAATATGCAGAGTGAAGAGGACTTAGGTCAGCTGGTGGGAAACTGCTGCCTGCAGTAATTACCTACCTATACCTGCATCAGGAAAGGCGTGAGTATTCACCCTGTAAAATCTCACGACAGTGTGAAGGGACGACCAGGTTGCGGCCTTGCAGATTTGCAAAGCCGAGGCCTGGTGACGAACGGCCCAGGAAGCTCCCACAGCCCGGGTAGAGTGAGCCCTCACCCCCGGAGGAGGCAGTTTTTCCTGAGTCCGGTATGCCTCCAGAACCGCTGAGCGAATCCAACGAGAGATGGTGGATTTAGAAGCTGGAAGCCCCTTACGACGACCTTCAGAGACGACAAACAGGGAATCGGACTGATGAAAAGAGGCAGTCCTAGAGAGGTAGACTCGAATTGCCCTGACCAAGTCCAGCTTGTGGAGAGATCTTTCCAAGGGATGAGCTGGGGAAGGACACAGAAAAAGAAGGACGATGTCCTCGTTGATGTGAAAGGCAGAAACTACGTTCGGAAGAAAAGAAGGTACAGGCCGGACGACCACCTTATCCTGGTGCAGAATCAGGAAAGGAGAACGGCAGGACAAAGCCGCCAATTCGGATACCCTCCTGATAGAGGTGATGGCGACCAGGAAGGCCACCTTCCCAGAAGGGAGAGAGAAGGAAATGTCCTGAATCTGCTCAAAAGGCGCACGCTGGAGAGCGCCTAAGACCAGATTGAGATACCACGGATCGACCGGAGGGTGGTAAGGAGGCGCTAGGTGAGCGACGCCTTGAAGAAGTCTTCACCTGAGAAAAAGAAGCCAGATCATTCGGGAAGAGAATAGACAGAGCAGAGACCTGACCGTTCGAAGTACAGAGGGAAAGGCCAGAGTCAAGGCCGGTCTGCAGGACGCCAAGGACGGAAGGGAGAGAAAAGGTCATAGGAAAAAGACTGTGTTCCTCGCACCAGCGGATGAAGGCCTTCCAACATCTGTGGTAGATGCGGGATAACGCTGGCTTCCTTGCCGTAATCATCGTCTGAATGACGTTGTCAGAAAACCCTGCGTTCCTCAGGACTGCGGCCTCAACGTCCATGCCGTTAAAGCTAGAGACTGAGAACTCGGGTGGAAGAGGGGCCCTTGCGACAGAAGATCCAGATGGGCTGGAAGCCTCCATGAAACATCCGAGAGCATGTTCACTAGCTCCGCATACCAAGCCCGTTGCGGCCAGTCTGGAGCTATCAACAGAACGGGAACCCCTTCTGCCTTTATCTTTTTTACGACTCTTGGAATCAAGGGAAGAGGCAGAAAAAGATAAGGCATCTGAAACTGGGACCACGGGATCACTAGTGCGTCGCAACCGACTGCCATCGGATCCCAGGACCTGGCTACGTACTGGGGAACCTTGTGGTTTGTTCGAGAAGCCATTAGGTCGACATCAGACAAATTTGGTATTCCGCCCAACGTAGAATCTTTGCCACCTCGGCCATGACTTGCTTCCTGCGAGTCACGCCGTGGTGGTTTATGTAAGCCACGGCCGTGGCATTATCCGACTGAATGCGGACTGGCTTTCCTGCGAGGAGGAACTGCCAGCGGAGGAGGGCAAGATGGATCGCCCTGATCTCCAAGAGATTGATCAGGAGGAGGGCTTCCTGAACATCACAGCGACCCTACGATGTGAGATGGAGGAAGACCGCTCCCCAACCCTGAAGATTGGCATCGGTGGTGATGACCTGCCACCGGAGAGGAAGAAATTACCTTCCGCGCAGAATGGAGGAGGACTGCATCCACCAAGTGAGGGACTGTCTCACATTGAGAAGCAGAAGCACTGTGCGATCCAGGGAAACCATTCTCTTGTCTCAGGAAGACAGGAGGGCCAGCTGGAGATGGTGGGTGTGAAACTGGGCATAAGGCACTGCTTCCATGGAGGCAGTCATCTGCCCCAGTACCCTCATGCCGGACCGAAGAGGAAGAGGAACTGGGCGCTTTAGAGCTTTGATCCCCCGCCGGAGAGAAGAAAACTTCTCCTTTGGAAGGAAGACTCGAGCTTGAATGGTGTCGAGTTCCATGCCCAGAAAGACGAGGCGCTCAGTTGGAATCAGGGTTGACTTCTCTTCGTTGATAATCCAGCCGAGATGGACCAGCGTGTCCAGAGTGATCTGGAGACTCTGATTGCAGTCCCGGCGAGACAGACCCTTGACCAGGAGATCGTCGAGAAGGGATTATGAGAATCCCCTTGGAACGAAGGATGGCCATGACAGCCGCCATGAACTTCGTGAAGACCCTGGGAGCGGACGCCAAGCTGAACGGGAGAGCCGTGAACTGGTAATAGTGCTCCTGTATGGCAAACTGAAGGAACCTCTGGTGTTGTTGAACACAAACAGGAATGTGCAGGTAAGCATCCTGTATGTCCACAGAGCAAAGATATTCCCCCACCTCCATGGAGGCGATCACCGAGCGTAAGGACTCCATTCTGAAATGGCGAATTCGAAGGTGGCAATTCAACTGCTTGAAGTCCAAGATCAGGCGGAAGGAACCATCTTTCTTTGGAACTACGAACAGGTTTGAGTAGAACCCGGAAAACCGTTCGTGCCAAGGGACGGGTGGCTTAGATGGACGGCTTTTAGATCTCCAGTGGGGAGTAGGCTTGAAGGAAGGCTTCCTTCTTTCCCCTTGGCCAGAAGAACGGTCATGTTGGGAGGAGCTGCCTGAAGAAGAGAACGGCCGAAAGGACTGGGGTCCCTTCCTATTGAAGGGGCATTTAGGTTTGGATTGGGGCAGAGAGGTGCTTTTACCCCCAGTGGCGTCCGAAATGATCCGGCTTGGTTCCAAAGAGCCTGGAATGGGGCATGCCCGGCCGAAGAAAAGGAAGCTAGGGAGCTAATAGGCTGACGTGTCATAGGGGGCGTGTACAGCCTGCAGATGGGAGGAACGCCAGCGCCGGGAGAAACACACAGGCAAGGGATGTGCACGGCGCTGGAAACAGAAAAACATGCTGCTGGAGCCGGCGAGGGGGCGTGACGGGCCAGGGGACGTGAAGATGTCCGGGACAGAGCACTGGAAGCGGGGGGCGTGTGTCCGGTAAGGAAGGTGTGGCCTAGACCGAGAACAGCTGAGGATGAAGACGCTGGAAAATGTCCGGCATCGTGCGCTTTTGAGGAAAAATGGCATGAAATTTAAAAGCCCCAAAAACTGAAAGGAGGAACAAGAGCTGCAAGGGGCCTATAAAGAGGTACCGAGCGTGTGCTGCCGCAGGGGGCCATACTACCTGTTCTTGTGTCCGGCTCCTCTTCTAAATGAGGATAGCATCAGGAGCCCTCAGGAAGATGGAGAGAGTCCTGGGGGAGAAGATCCTCCTTCCCGTACCGTCTCCGGACAGTACAGAAGTCGACGTCAACCCCTTACTAGAAGGGGGGAGGCCACCAGCGGTGACCACTGTCTTCCTCTCAACCCTCTCCGAGGAGAGGGGTGAGGAGGGGAAAAGGCAAGGACTGGCCACCACAAGTCGCCCTGAAACACCTGTAAGGGTGACAGGGGATGAAGTCCTGCCAGCGGGTCCGAGAGTGGGCGATGTGGGAGATACCACACTGCTCTCTCGGTCGTTTAAATGTGGGAAAACAGGTTGAACTAGATGGGCATTTCCTGAAGGAAATACATGGTGCTTGA
>VIAB01016149.1:38618-61110 GCA_009801035.1 Oophaga pumilio | reverse complement strand
ACCACTAATAGCGTTGTGGACTTTCCTTTTTTCTGAGAAAGTAATAACCACCAAAAGAAAAAAAAAAAGAAAAATAGAGAAAAAAAAACCTGTGGGAAGAAACATATCCCACACCACATGTCATAAATGATTGTCAAAATGCCATCTGCATCTTCTCCTCCGCCCTGGGCAGCACCTTTGCATAGCTCTTTGCCCTCCACCCTGCCAAAACCCCAGTCCCTTCCCCCAAATATGGAGCCGATGGACGCTTCTGTCATCTTGGGGAGACATTGTCCTGTTTGTAGGAAAGGTGTGGTTAGTGGTGGGGGGGGAGAACCGTCAAGAGCAAGATGTATATTGTGCAGTCCATTTCTATGGTGCTTCACCTGGGCAGGCCATATGTCCTCTGGTGCTTTGGTATTGAGGGGAAGCGGTCTTCCTCACGGCCTCTTCTTCCTTCGATGTTTTTTCATTGCGCAGTATTTTTCCATGTCTTTTTCTGCATCATTTGGCGAGTTGTAGATGAGGTTATCACCTTCGTTTTGGAAAATCCTCAGTGTTGCCGGGTATTGCAGTGCAAAGCTTTTCTTTGCTTGATAGAGTGCTGCACATATTTTACTAAAGGCTCTCCTGCGTTTTGCCACCACTACGGAATAGTCTTCAAATAGTAGGACTTTCATCCCTCTGAAAGTGACTGGCTGGAAACATCTTCTATATGCTCTCATTATCTCGAACTTATCATTATAGTCCAGGAATTTCATGATTATTTGACGTGTTCTTAACGTCCGGTCACTCGATCCTTGGTTGTGAGATTGTAGATCTGGCCCAACTCTGTGAGCCCTTTCAACCCTACAACCATGATTAATTCCCAGGGCCATTGGTAGGTCTCTTTCGCAGAGTCTTTGCAGTTCAGCTGCAGGGATTGACTCCGAGAGCCCCACTAGCCTTAAGTTGCTGCGTCTTGACCTGTTTTCCAGGTCCTCGACCTTCTCAGACAGGTGTTTTGTTTCTGTAGTTGTCTTTTCAACTGTGAGGAGAGCTGCACGTTATCATCCTCCAGTTCTGGGACCCTCTGCTCCAGCTCCTTTATCTGTCCTTTATGCTTGTTCAATTCCTCTTGAATGTGCTGGAGGGCCTTCCTGATAGCATGTTCCAGGGTCTTTTGGATGTCTAGCATGAAGCTACTTGCCACATCAGCCGCCAGTTTGTTATAGTCTATTGTTATCAATCTTGAAGGATCTTCCCTACTACACTCAGTTAGGTCTTCAATGTCTTCCCTACCAAGGGTTTTCTGTTGCGAGTGTATTGCGGTAGCATCCTCTCTTGTGGGGCTTGGGTCCGTGATATCTTCCCCCTTACTGTGGTTCCCACTGCTTGTGTGCATAGGGCTCTCCGGCTTTTGTGAGCTACGTAACACATAGCGATCCATTTGTTGAATTGGTGATGTAAATAGGGTCAGTGTCTGAGCCCTCTGTTGTTGCAGTTTATCCTTTCTCCAGAGAATTATCAATTCTTATGTTTCTTGGCAGCTATAGAAATATCTCTTGTAGTTCTTATTTTTGTCCACTAGGTGGCTGCAGGGCTTTTCCTTATGCGAAAAGCAGTTGCAGTTCACTGTAGTGGCCAGCAGATGTCACTAGTTTTTCCCAGGAGAAAAGATGACCAGTTGACTGTGTGTAACCTCCCTCCTGGGGCCCTGTCGTTGCTGGTGAGACCTTTTTCTCTCTGCTTTTTCTGGTCGCTGTCCCACTTTTAGGGGCCCCTTTACTGGTACTGAAAAAGCAGAAGAACAGCTATGAAAAGCTCCAGTAAGCAGTGCTTTCATGGTCCTGGTGGGGGTTCTGTGTGCCGATAGTCTGTGATTGTCCCTTTAATCACAGTGGGCTGTTTTTCTGTGAGTTACCCTGGGGGGAGATAGCAGCCCCTTGGCTGGTGCTGGTGCTGGGCAGCTGGCCAGGACCCTCAGGGGTCTCAGGAGTGGTCCGAGAAAGTGGTGACTGATCTTTTTGGGTGATGTGGAGTGGGGGTCAGTGGTAATCCTTTTTTTTCTTGTCTAAAGGTCCCGTTACACTTAACGACTCACCAGCGATCCCGACAACAATATGCACTTGTCAGGATCGCTGGTGAGTCGCTACATGATCGTTGCTGAGCTGCCAATCAGGCAGCTCAGGCAGCGATCAGGACAGCGACTATGCGGGTAACAAGCGACGCACATCGCTTAGTTACCGGCAGTGTACCTTAGATACCAGCGCCCTGGTGCAAGGAGCTGGTAACCAAGGTACACATTGGGTTTCCTGGCTCCGCTTGGAGCTTAGAAACCCGCTGTGTACCTTGGTTACCAGCTCCCCTGCACCAGTGCGTTGGTATCTAATGTACACATCGGGTTTCCCGGTGCCTGGAAACCCGATGTTTACCTTGGTTACCAGCTCAGGCGGGCTGATCGCTGGTCTCCCGCCTGTCACACGTAGCGATGCGCGCTGGCCAGCGGGAGACCAGCGATCAAAAAATGGTCCAGGACATTCAGCGACGATCAGCGACACCCAGCAGGGGGGCTGATCGTCGCTGAGTGTCACACTACGTGAGATTGCTGGCTAGGTCGCTGCTACGTCACAAAATCGGTGACGTTTCAGCGATCTCGCTAGCGATCTCGCTATGTGTAACGGGGCCTTTAGAAGTACAGATGTTAGCAGATTTGTTAGTAGGACTTCTGTCTGGTGTGGGAGCTGCTACATCAGCGTGCTACATCCTCAGCGCAGGAACCGGAAGTCGGATTTGATTTTTATAGTTGTGTCGCACTATTTTAAACTTATTAATTAAATGTTAAGTTTTAGTTTTAAGTTCCCTATTTCTTTTCACAATACATCTATGAACTTTCTATAAAATGTAATTAAAGACATCATTCTTGTACAAAACAGGGGTGTATTTATCAATAATTTGCTTGATTTTGTTAAACTGCAAACTATATATAGTGCTGAATGAAACAATATTTCTGGTGTTCAAGGTGTTCTTACTTTTAGTTAAAGTTTGTTGCCTGGAAACATTAGAAATTTTATTAAGAAAATTATTGATAACTCTGCCATTGTATCCTCCGGCATACAGTTTTTGTTCAATATTAGTGCATTCTTGACGAAAAGTACGATTTTCTGAGCAAATCCTTTTAGCTGTTACAATGGGATTGATTTAACAGTGTGAATGGGGTGGCAGCCGTCTGCTCTCAAAGCTGTGTTGCCACTGATGGGTTTACAAGAAATAGAGCTGTGAATGCAGTCTTGATCAATGTCACCTCGTAGAGTGAGATCAAGAAAGTTAATCTTTGTCTGGGAACTAGTAAAGGTAAATTTAAGATTAACATTATTTCTGTTCAAATATTGTACAAATGAAGGTAAATGCTATGGAAAGAAAGGGTTTGAATCATAAAAAAATGAAGGATCCTTCCCACCAGTCTACGTAAAGAATGGCGAGAGACGGAGAGAAGCACGAGCCGATGGGTGCTCCTGTAACCTGAAAATAGAACTGTGAATTGTACATAAATAAATTATGCTTTAATAAAAATATATGTCTCTAATAATAAACTCCTTGAGTTCTATACTGTAAGAACTGTAATGATGAAGATGGAAGGTGACTGCAATCAAAGCAAGCTCATGCGGAATACATGAATAAAGGTTTATAATGTCAGGGTAGACAAAACTATCAGCATTAGACCAAGAAAAAGAATTGAAATGATTAAGTACAGAGGAGCTGTCTTTAAGAAAGCCAGCCCTGTACGTTTGGATTTCTTTTTCCCTAAATAAACAAGACCTTCATTTAAAAACTGCAATTTATATTTACATGTGTTATCTTTGTCTAATATTTAAATTTGTTTGGTGATCTGAAACATTTACCATATATACACGTGTATAAGCCGAGTTTTCCAGCACATTTTTTTGTGTTGAAAATGCCCCCCTCAACATATGTGAGTCATTGTCCCAGAAAGACGGCGAGGAGGGGGAGTGGCAGAGCAGCGGGTCACAGAGGCAGGAGCCGGCAGCTGCTGCTAAAACCTGTGACCGCTGCTAAAAAGAAATGAATATTCACTGCACTAGCAGTGAATATTCATTTCTCTTATAGCTCGCACAGTTACAGCCACAGTCGCCCGCTTCCAGCAGTGGCCAGGCTATAATGGGCGCCCGCTCATTAATGTAATGAATATTCACCTCTCTCCACTCCCATAGGCATGGAGTGAATATTCATTACCTTGTGGGGACACGTGATCGCTTGGCCGTAAGAGCTGCTGGCATCGGAACGAGATGCAGCGAGGACGCGCAGGCAAGGTAGGTAGGATGTGTTTTTTATTTATAGAAACCATGCATACGAGGACATGGATGGGGAGACATGCATACATAGATGGGGATAAGCAGCCATGCATACAGGAATGGGGAGCTATGCATACAAGGAAGGAGGATGGGGAGCCATGCATACAAGGATAGGGGATAAGGAGCCATGTATACAAGGATGGGGATAAGCATCCATGCATACAGGAATGGGGAGCCATGCATACAAGGAGAGGGATGGGGAGTCTTGCTTACAAGGATGGGGATAAGGAGCCATGCATACAGGGATGGGGAGCCATGCATACAAGGACAGGGACGGGGAGCCATGCATACAAGGACAGGGATGGGGAGCCATGCATACAAGAACAGGAACAGGGAGCCATGCATACCAGGACAGGGATGGGGAGCCATGCATACAAGGACATGGATGGGGAGCCATGCATAACAGGACAGGGATGAGGGGACAATGCATACCCGGCTTATACTCGAGTCAATAAGTTTTTCCCAGTTTTGCGTTGGAAAATTAGGTTCCTCGGCTTATACTCGAGTCGACATACATGAGTATATACGGTAAGTGTGAAAAACATACAAAAGAATAGGAAATCAGGCAGGGGGCAAACATGTTTTCACACCGCTGCATATAATCCCCCCACATGTATTTCACATAAATAATGCCCCGACTCGTGTCCCAAATAAAGGTGGAGTGCCCAGGGTTTCTTATATATATATATATTTATATAATATGCACATATATGTATATGTCTGTCAGAGGCTTCCCTCCCCATCATTAGACACAATGACAGTGTGTTTGCTGCTGGGAGAGGATTCAATAGAAGGTCTTGTCACTGTCCTAAAAAACAAGTTCAACCAGGATGAACAATGATCCTTAGTCAGTGGGTGAGGAATAATACATAATTTCCTCTCACATGAAGGTGGACATTTTCTCTTGGCTCTTGAACTTAAAACTCCAGGCTAGCCACATGCTCTGTCTTATTTCTTCGGCTCATTTGAAGTTCATTAACAACCTTCTGGATGATCCAGAGGAGGCATGGAAGAAGGTCATGTGGTCAGATGAGACCGAAATAGAACTTTTTGATATCAACTCCACTCCCTGTGTTTGGAGGAAAAAAAGGAAGGAAAAAGAAGAATGAGTACAACCAAAAGAACACCATCTCAACTGTGAACAATGGTGGGGGAAACAACATACTTTGGGGGTGCTTTTCTTCAAAGGGGACAGGATGACTGCACCATATTGAAGCGAGGATGGATGGGGTCATGTATCGTGAGATTTTTGCCAACAACCTCCTTCCCTCAGTAAGTGCATTAAAGATGGGTTGTAGCTGTGTCTTCTAGCATGACAATGACCCGAAACTTACAGCCAGGGCAACTAAGGAGTGGCTCTGTAAGAAGCATGTAAAGGTCCTGGAGTAGTGTAGCCAGTCTCCAGACCTGAACCCAGTAGGAAATATTTGGAAGGAGCTGAAACTCAATGTTGCCCAGCTTTAACTATGAAACCTGAAAGATCAAGAGAAAATCTGTTTGGCGGAGTGGGCCAAAATAGATGTTGCAGTGTGGGTATACTTGGTCAAGAACTACAGGAAACATCTGACCTCTGTAATTGTAAACAAGTACCCAATATTAAGTTCTGTTTTTCTATTGTATCAAATACTTATTTAATGCAATAAAATGCAAATTCATTACATAAAAATCATACAATGTGATTTTCTGGATTTTTTTAAGATTCTGTCTCTCACAGTTGAAGTGTACCTATGATAAAACTTACAGACCTCTCCATCCTTTGTAGGTGGAAAAACTTGCAAACTCATCAGTGTATCAAATACTTATTTTCCCCAGTGTATGTATATAATGAACTGTAGACTTATGTGTGTAATAGATATAAATTAATTGATACACTGTTTCGTCTCAGTTAGTATGTAGTATAAAAAACAGCTAACGTTAAGGCATCACTAATATTTGTATATTAATTATTAATAGTCAAATTCAACTTTAATAATTCATATCGGAACCCAATAGAGGTATAGGAGTTGTCACGAGGGTGTCACGTCCCTCTGGAAGACCTGGAGTTAGACAGTCACATTGGGTAAGGTATCGCAGGTCTTCTTTAGAGATGGTGTGATTTGTGTCTCATATTAAATAGATTTAGTTTTTCCGGTGCTAAAGATTGGGTTACTTGTGGGGGGGATATTCTGCTCTTCAAGCACTTAGGAGCTCTACATATGGAGTCCGCAAACTGTTCTAGGAATATCTGGGCACCATGAGGCAAATAGCCCTCCGTCCCTCCCAAGTTTCGTTGTGTGGCTAAGCAGTACTGTACAGCCACATATGGGGTATTGCCACTTTCAACAGATATTGAGTGACATATTTTGGTGCCATTTTTATCCCTTTCCCCTTGTGAAAATGTAAAATGTAATTATTTTTTCTTCACTGCCCAATGATATAAAATTCTGTATTTCACTTGTGGTGTCAATATGATCACTGCACTCTTAGATGAATTCATTGAGAGGTGTCATTTGTAAAATGGAGACACTTCCCTCTTCCAGTGAGTATTGGCATCTGTAAACCAGAACAGTAAAATCTGCACTATAATATGGCACTCCTTCCCTTCTGAGCTTTGTACTATACCTGAAAAGTAGTTCCAGATTACATGTAGGGTATTGGCTCAATCGGGAGAAATTGCACAACAAACTGTGAGGTCCATTTTTTTCATATTAACCCATAAAAATTTTTAAAATAGAGGCTAAAAGAACATTTTACCCATAAAATGGAAATTACTCTTTATTCACCACCCAATGGTATAAATGTCTGTGAGGCATATGTGATGTAAACATGCTCACTTAACCCCTACATGAATTCATTGAGAGGTGTAGTTTGTAAAATGATGTCACTTATGGGGGTTTCTGCTGTTCTGGCACCTCAGGAGTTGTTCTAATTTGACATGGCACCCTCAAACCATTCCAGCAAAATCAGAGCAAAATCAGAATTCTAATATGGCACTTCTTCCCTTCCAATCCCTACCATGCACTTAAACAGTAGTTTTGTCCCACATATGGAGTATTGTTGTACTCAGGAGAAATTGGTGCAATTTCTCCTGTTACCCTTGTGAAAATAAAAAATATGAGGCTAATAGAACATTTTTGTGGAAAAAATGTGATTTTTTATTTTCATGGTCTACGATATAAACTTCTGGGAAGCACCTGGGGGTTCACAGCGCTCACTACACATCTATATATATTCCTTGAGGGGTCTAGTTTCCAAAATGGGCTCACTTGTGTGGGGATTTCACTGTTTAGGCAAGTCAAAGGCTCTCCAAAAGCGACGTGGCATCCGCTCTCGATTCCAGCTATTTTTGTGTTCAAAAAGTCAAACGCTGCTACTTCCCTACCGAGCCCTGCAGTGCACCCGAACAATAGTTTCCCCCTTCATATGGGTATTGGCATACTTAGGAAAAATTGCACAACAACATTTGAGGTTCAATTTCTCCTTTTACCCTTGGGAAAATAAAAAATTGAGGTCTAAAGTAAAATTTTTGTGAAAAAAGTAAAATGTTCATTTTCTCCTTCCACATTGTATTAATTCCTGTGAAGCACTTTAAGGGTTAATAAAATTCTTGAACATGATTTTGGGGATTTTGCGAGGTGCAGTTTTTAGAATGGTGTCATTTTGGGGTATTTTCTGTCATATAGACCCCCCAAGTCACTTAAAATAATAATAATAATAATCTTTATTTATGTAGCGCCAACATATTCCGCAGCGCTTTACAATTTAACAGTTTCAAAATACAAGTCATAAGTAACAACGTTAACAATACAATAATTAAAGCAAAATAAGCCGCCCCTGCTCGTGAGAGCTTACAATCTACAATACAAAATGTGATGTGGTCCCTAAAAAATGGTTTTGTAAACGTTGTTGGAAAATTGAGAAATTGCTGATCAACTTTTAACTCTTCTAACTTTCTAATAAAAATAAATTATGATTCAAACATAGTGCTGATGTAAAGTAGAAATGTGATAAACGTTATTTATTAACTATTTTGTGTGACATAACTCTCTGGTTTAAGGGCATAAGAACAAAATTTTGAAAATTGTGAAATTTCCCCCAAATTTCTGATATTGTTCAATATGACTTGTGATTATTTGTGAAAATGTGTCACTAAAAAACATTCTCAGAATCACTGGGATCCGTTGACGTGTTCCTGAGTTATTACCTCAAGAGATATTTTGCTTTGTGTACTTAACATTCAGGGGTTTCAATAATGTGGAGCATAACTATAAGGTATCACACTAATGCTCTTACTGAAAGACATATAAGAAAATGGTAGGATATCTTTACATAGCCAAAATCATGCTCTGTTACAAGAAAAGAGTGGCATTGACATTTGCCAAAATGTCTTGCAGTGTCATGAGAAAATTATACGCAATATTGGGGAGATCATGTAGCCATTTTGATATGTTTATTGAATCGTGCTTTGGTACAAATCTTTTTTATTTCTATTTCCTACATATGCATAAACACAGGTTCCATGCTCCTATTTCTGTCCCTCTGTAGTCATATCATGATATTTTGTGATACATCATACCCTCCATACACGTCATCATATATTCTCTGAAGAGTCTAGTATAATGGAGTCTATTAATCCTGCCCTGGGGTTAAACCAATTTAAACTCTATTTGTTTTGCTGAAATAAATCCGAGAACCTATCACTTGAGTCATGTTTGTTTGTTTTTTTAATTAAAACATTTTGAAATGTTCAATTATAGACAAAACCAAGAGATCAAAGTATCACTTAAGATATATGCTTGTATAATTAAATAGAAATTTCACTGACTGAACATATCTCTGGCCAGAACGTATTACATATTTATATGAACTATTCCTAAAAAATGAATGGGTCAGAAATGTTAAAAGTAATTCTGAGTAACTCTACTCTACATTCTCCTAAGAGGACTAAGAATTAATAGGATCGTGCTGATATCTATTGTTACACTATCAGATTGATGGGACACAGTCTGAATGATTACAATAATTTCCATAAATGCAATATGGATAGAAAAGATGGGTGAAGTTAAATTATTATTAAATGTACATCCTTTAAAGAGTCTGTCCATCACTAAAATGCTGCTTCCCTATGCCTGTGGACCAATCACTTTAGAATCATGTAATAAATAAATTCTTATCCAGTAATATATATATAAGAGAATATAACTCCAAGTAAATCAAACTTCTGTGAAATCAAACTGTCCACTTAGGAAGCAACAATGATTGACAATCAATTTCACATGCTGTTGTGCAAATGGAATAGACAACATATGGAAATTATTGGCAATTATCAAGACACACTCAATAAGGTAGTGGATCTGCAGGTGGAGACCACAGACCACATCTCAATACCAATGCTTTCTGGCTGATGTTTTGGTCACTTTTGAATGTTGGTTGTGCTTTCACATTCGTGGAAGCATGAGACGGACTCTACAACCCACACAAGTGGCTCAGGTAATGCAGCTCATCCAGGATGTCACATCAATGCGAGCTGTGGCAAGAAGGTTTGCTGTGTCTGTCAGCGTAGTGTCCAGAGGCTGGGGGCGCTACCAGGAGACAGGCCAGTACACCAGGAAATGTGGAGGGGGCAGTAGGAGGGCAACAACCTAGCAGGAGGACAGCTACCTCCACCTTAGTGCAAGGAGGAACAGGAGGAGCACTGCCAGAGCCCTGCAACATGACCTCCAGCAGTCCACAAATGAGCATGCGTCTGCACAAACGGTTAGAAACCGACTCCATGCTCACAGCCCAACAGCGTGCAGGATGCTAGGCATTTGCCACAGAACACCAGGATTGGCAAATTCGTCACTGGCACCCTGTGCTCTTCACAGATGAAAGCAGGTTCACACTGAGCACATATGACAGAGTCTGGAGAGTGATCTGCTGCCTGCAACATCCCTCAGCATGACCGGTTTGTCAGTGGGTCAGTATTGGTGTGGGGTGGCATTTCTTTGGAGGGCCGCACAACCCTCCATGTGCTTGCCAGAGGTAGCCTGACTGCCATTAGGTACAGAGATGAGATCCTCAGACCCCTTGTGAGACCATATGCTGGTGCAGTTGGCCCTGGGTTCCTCCTAATGCAGGACAATGCCAGACCTCATGTGGCTGGAGTGTGTCAGCAGTTCCTGCAAGATGAAGGGATTGAAGCTATAGACTGGCCCGCCCGTTCTTCAGACCTGAATCCGATTGAGCACATCTGGGACATCATGTCTCGCTCGATCCACCAACGTCACGTTGCACCACAGACTGGGCCAGTTTTTACGGGCAGCCTAAGAGATGGGTGGGTCTGGCTGCCAACATACCCCATCTCAGGGTGTGAATCAGTTGATAACATGGAGTCTGTTGTTTGACACATGGTCTGTGTGTGTGTGGACGGAGAAGGCCTCTTGAGTGTTATATCAAGACTGAGCCTGTATACCGAATGCTATCCTGTCTGTGTGATCTGGACTGGCTCTAAAGAGACTTTGTCAAGAATTGCTTAATTTTCTTTGCCAGCACTGAAAGGCTGTTTATTTTTCCTTTGTTTGTGACTGATTTATGAAGCACCAATAAACCAGAGATATCAAAAAGTTTCCCTTGCTATTCTTTAGTAAGTCACTTCTGCTACAATCATGTCACCTTCTTTAATCCAAACATCATATGATTAAATGATACTGTATTTTAATAAGCCTAGGTTATTTTTGGTTTCTTTTCTCAAGAAGTCACAAGCTGCCTGTCTGACACTTTTTTTGTTGATCAAACGCATCTCATTTCTAAAACTGCAGAGTTCTTAATTAAAGAAACTCTCATCTGTGAGGATCCTGTCTTATTTTACCTTCAGTTCCCTTATCTAGACACTGGGGCCAGGACAGAGCCTTGTGGTACCCAACTTGAAGCACTCTTCTAATTAGATGTGCAACCATTTATCACCACTCTTTGAGCATGATCACTGAGCCAGTTATGAATCTACCTAACCGTAGCCTTTTCTATCCCATACTTGGTCATTTATTCAATAAGGATAGTGTGAGATACTTTATCAAATACTTTGCTGAAGTCAAGATATACTATAATCTACCGCCTTTCCTTGGTCCATCCAGTAAGTGATTAAATCATAGGAGGATATTATTGTTTGCTACAAACCCATGCTGGCTCTGGTTAATTACTGTATTCTTATCCAAGTGCTTACATACATGCTATTTAATAATTTGTTCAGAGATCTTTCCTGGTATAGATGTAAGGCACACTGGCTTGTAATTTCCTGACTCTATCTTCTTTTCTTTTTTGAAGATAGTGACAACATTTGCCCTTCTCCAGTCTTTTGGGACTTCTCCCGTTCTCCAAAATTTTCCAAATTTCTGGCTAGTGGTTCTCTAGTTTCCTCTGCTAACTCTTTCAGTTTCCTAAGATGTAATTCGTCTATGTAGCAGTCGTGGGGGTTGATGGATTGCTCCCTGACACTCCAAGGGTTAAATGCCATTGATGTTCACGTATGTGATAAAGGTGTGAATCCCCCCTGGGGCTGCAGTTAGGTAAGACAGGGTTAACTGTAGTGGCCGGCCCAGTTTGGGAGAGAGAACTGAGAGTTGGTAGCAGGTCCAGGAAGTGACAGGGAGTCAGTGGGTGGATAGCAGTGATTGAAGTAGCAGGTCTGGGGCTGCTATGGACAGCGTAAGCCTAATACTTGGGGCAGTGGATTACCAAAAATACCCTTCCGTGTGATTGCGTCTAATGGCCTGGGGCAACCTCAAGCTGAACGTTGGCGGCCTTGGGCACACTGAGCTTGTGAAGCTACAGGGAAAGATGGACCCAGACTACATGGGGCAGAAGGCATTTGAAATCCGCATATACTGCTAGAGGTGAAGATCCCCTAGGGCTAGGAAAGCCACTGATAGGGGCATGCAACCTATACCAAGAATCAGAGCTGAAGCTGAATCTGGTACCTGTGGGAAAGATGACAACCCATTGGGCATTATCCTCTATATCTGCCTGTAAATACTGTGCATACTGCTATTCACCAAGTAAATGTTTGGTTGTTTTTATGAAACTCGTGTCTCCTGGATTATTTGCTACCCTGGTTTCAGAAGAAGGATTACTGGACAGAGAAGAAGCAGAGGCCTTCAGCACCAAAGTAAGTGTGATTGTCACGTCGCCATTGGATTCAGTGGCTGGTGTTCCTGCCTCGGCCGCTGGGAGGCGCCGGACTCCTTCGGCTGGGAGTGCTGGTGATAGGAGAGCGGTATCCTCATATGGTTCCGCTCCTTTGACGCCGGCCTCTGTCGCTGCGCATCGCCATGTTTCTCCTGTGGGTAATGTTGGTGACAGAGAAGGGGTCCCTGCACAGGCGTCTGGTGGGCATAGGCTTTGCTCTTCTGTCAGAGGTGAAGTGGTTGGTGTCAGTCATGCATCACCATCTGGCCTGGTTCTGGGGGCGGTCCAGATGAGGTCATCAGACTGTGAGCCTGTGAGAGGTAGCCATGCCCTTCAAATGCCTTGGAGCCTGGCTTGCAGGCCGCCAGATATAGTCTTAGTTTCCCCAGTGTGCTAGTTTGTTTTGGTATTGTATCTCTGACCTTTGCCTGGATTTCTGACTCTTCTACTGCCTGCCGATTTTGTACCTTTGCTGCCCGCCTGGTTTTGACTTTAACTTTAACTTTAGCCTGAATTTCTGACCCTTCTACTGCCTGCCGATTTTATACCTTTGCTGCCCTCCTGGTTTTGACCCTTGGACTTCTGACTACGCACTTGGTCTCGCTTTTTATTCCCTTCCTAGCGTCCTTCCTACTCCGGTCCACTGTTCTTATAGGCAGCTACCCCCTAGGCTGTAATTCCAGATCCCTGTATAGGGGTAAAGGGTCTTTGGGTTTCTTGGGGTGCTGTCATACCTGCAAGTTCAGACCTGCAGTGGGCAGACGTCACAGTGATGCCCCACACACATAGCAGCACACCAGTACTGGGACACAAGATGTCTGTAGGATGCCAAAGCAAATGTGGACTGAATCTCACCCACGACTACCTCGCTTGGTCATCTAACATTTGAACCAGTAGATTTAAATTCATTTAAATTAGCTAGGTGTTCCCTCACCATCCCTTTGTTTATAGTGTGGATTATTTTATTCATTCGATAGCACCGTGAAGATCAATTGATTGTACAATTGTTTTCCTAGAGAACATTGATGCAAAGTAGGAATTTAAAAGTTTGACCTCCTCAACATCATTTTTGTCCACTTCACCCTTTTCATCCTGTAAAAATCCTATAGCATCTTTGACTTTTCTTTTGCTTTTGACATACCCCCAAAATCCTTTTATATTGCTTTTGGTCTCCCTTGCAACCCTCACTTCATCACTGGCTTTATATCTTCTAATACTTTCCCTGCATTCCCTGCAGACAACATTATATTCTTCTTTCCATTTAACATACATTTCTTTTTTACCTTTTTAACAAGTGTTTAAGTTCTGTGTTCATCCATCCTAGCCTCTTTGATTGCTGCACTCGAGGACTAAAAAGGACTTAAGGATCGCAACACGGGCCCCAAGACTACAGAAAGGCCCCCGCTGAAGGCACTATAAGCATCCAGTGTTATGTTTAGGTAGCTGAGGAGAAATAGCATAAACGGTAATACACCAGAGAGGCTGGAACCTATTGGATTGCAGTAACCTGAACTAACCACACAACTAGAGGTAGCCGTGGAGCGTTCCTACGTTGATCCTAGACGCCTTGTCACAGCCTGAGAGATAACTACACCTAAAGGCAGAAAGATGAAAGCTATCTGCCCCGGAGCAGATCCCCAAAAAAAACAGGAAGCCCCCAAACATGTAATGGCGGTTAGACAAGAAGAAAGCACGGACACAGACAGAAAATAGAATGAGCAAACGCTGGGGCCCAATCTATCTAGACAGAAAAGTACAGGAAAGAATTCTGACTGCAATCCAACAAAAAACCCTAAAAAATACCAACACTTCTGATTGCCAAAAAACGTGAGATCACACGATCTCATCCACCTAAATCAGATCTCTGGTGTAACAAAACCAAGCCGCAGCCACTGAAAAAACAGGAAAAAGCAAATGAACAAATAACAGTGGCTACAGATAAACTGAGAGGAGCGCAGGCCCCAGGAGGGGACCCGGCTGACCTCCACAAAAGTGCAGAAAACTATGCAAAAAGCAAGCACAAAAAGAAAAGCAGAAAATATCTTATCTGAAAGCAGCAGATCCAGGCAAGACTCCAGCAAACTTCCAAATGAACCAGGAACCACAATTGAGACAAGAACAATTGATCACCGGCGACCATCATGGGAGGGAACCTCCCTTATATCAGTCCAGTCAGTGATCCCAGATTGCCATTCCTCGCTGGAAGGTTCAGTACTGTCTGTAACCACAAGAGGGAGCCTCTGCTCAGAAACCATCTCTACCACATTCACAACAATCCAGATCCCAGCGTGTGGAAAACTGCTCGAACTCGGCTACCGTGGCCATTGTGGATGCAGCCGTGAACAGTGTCAGGGAAAGAGCAGGAAGTCAGTGTTGTACTTGTCTTTCTTTTTCATCAGCGTTTATTAAAAGTTATTCCCTGTTGGACTACAGCTGCGTTCTTGGACTTCAATTGTCTGGACTACTGTGACAAGAGGAAGAGAAGGTAACCTGTGGGGAAGAGCTGTGTCAGTACTGTGTTTTGTGTGCAAGAGTGATAAGTAGATTGGTGTGCACTCAGACAAATAGTAAGGTGCTGGTGTAGAGGACTAGTGTCCTGCATACAATAGTATATAAATATACACCGCACACTATAAAGTATGTATGCAAAAGAAGAACAAATTTTATTGTAACAATAATCAAATATTTGATTATTGTTACAATAAAATTTGTTCTTCTTTTGCATACATACTTTATAGTGTGCGGTGTATATTTATATACTTTTGTGTGCAAGAGGCCGGGGTGTCTTCGAACTGTGTTTTGTGGGTGAGCGCAGTCAGGACTACCACCTTGGTCGGCCTTGTTACATAATCACAGCTATGCCTGTAACTGAAATGCACTCCAGCGGCCTAAATACGCCTCCATACGCATTCTGGGGGACACAAAGCGACCCTCGCATATAACTCCTGTCACTGCCTAACACATACAATTAACTTTAATGTGGATCTGGTCTTAGAATTTTTTTCTTTGCATTTACGTTAATAAATACATGAATACTTTTTGATCAAAAAGTGTTAGTAATGTACTTTATGTTTTAATTTTGCATAACAATACTGGCATTCGTCTAGTCATTAATCGCAGTGTGCTAATGCATAATGTATGCGTATTTTATCCACATATTACGTTTTCCCCTACAATCAGATTTTGTATTTTATTTCCCCATTAATAATTTTTAGATGGATTACTATGATTCTTTTAAACAACTGCATACATTTACTTTCTGTACACACTGCTTAACTTTTTTTAAGACCTTTGCTTGGAAGAAACCTTTCATTTGAAAAGGCACAAAGCCAATAATCTGACATCCAAACCTTTTGTAAGCCTTAAAAAAGGGGAAAAAAATAAAAAAATACATTGATTTCTTTTTATTTTGCTGCTTAAAAAGTACTTTGTGTCTTTAAGCATTGGCTATGTATGTAAGTACCGATAGGGTTTTGTGTTATTATGATTTGTCCTCCTTTTCACAGCGCTTATTAATAGGCAAAATCTTAGGTTGCCATATTTTTATGCCACCATAGAACAGTGACTGGCCATGAGCTCAAAAAATTTTCTGGCCCATTTTGGGGTTTTTGTGTGAAATCATGTCCAATTTGCCTTTTTATCACTGTTGCTTTGTGTTGTTCCAATGCACAGAAATGACATAAACATGTGTAAGTGTAATAATTTTCGGGGAGACATTCTTCATTTTCTGAGTCAATTTCAAGGGTTCCAGCACTTTCGGCCATGACGATAAATAAATGTATATACAATGTATGTTTCATTATTTCTTTTTTCCTAAATCTGTGTTTTCCCACTATCTCACTAGCATTTGGATGTACATGAGTTTGAGCCGATTGCCGTTTTCTATTTTTTTATGTTTTGCACTTGACCACAGCAAATTCCAATTTTCCTGGCTGTTACTCTGTCACTCCGCCACAAAGAGGTCTAATATTAGTTCTCTGTGAGTATTATCCAGCATTTCATTTGTCAGTCTAGGCCCTGATGCTGACACCTGATATCTGACATTGACCTGCTAATCCCTGACCGCTAGCCCACTGTCTTGTTTGTCTTTCTAGTAATTACTTGTATTTTGTTAGTTGTGGAGTGATACCTAGAACTAGCTTTCTCCACTTATACTTACAGTAATTATGGAGCTCTCTGGTATTTAGGGACCCAAGCCTGTTATAATGCAGCAGTATTCTGAATATAGTAAAATGTATATTGGCAAATACTGGAGCGTCTGATATTTTGGATTTAAAAAAACTACAAAAGCTTATTTTTTTTCCCAGTTTATTTAAACTAGATTGCTTAGCGTTGGCTTATGGGGAGAGTGACCTTCATAGTGAACCGGTAATTGCATGAATTTCCAGCTGGTGTCACTGTTTTACAGTTTATTCTGGAAATTGACATTGGAGATATCAAAAAGTTTCCCTTGCTATTCTTTAGTAAGTCACTTCTGCTACAATCATGTCACCTTCTTTAATCCAAACATCATATGATTAAATGATACTGTATTTTAATAAGCCTAGGTTATTTTTGGTTTCTTTTCTCAAGAAGTCACAAGCTGCCTGTCTGACACTTTTTTTGTTGATCAAACGCATCTCATTTCTAAAACTGCAGAGTTCTTAATTAAAGAAACTCTCATCTGTGAGGATCCCTTCTTAATCCTGAAACTCCTGTTTTATTCTCTATCTTTTATTGCCATCGGTTGTCCAAATTGACATGCTGGTTATGCAGTTTAAGTGCCAAGTCATGGATGACAACTGCCTCATTCTTACACACCTTATTTTCCAATGCAAAATCTTATTTAAGGGCAAGGAACTTTCTTGCATAATAGTATAGAAAAAAGCTGCTTCAGCACCTCAAAATAATACAATTCCTTCTTTATTGAAATAGATTTAAACAGTACACTGGTCCATGTTGTCTTTTTATGTGTTTCCAACATACACTGCTCTTAGTCATCGAATGTCATACATCTCTACAGTCATGGCCAAAAGTTTTGAGAATGACACAAATATTATATTTTCACATGATCTGCTGCCCTTTGGTTTTTATGTGTATTTGACAGATGTTTTATCACAGACAGAAATATAATTGCAAACATATGAGTAACAAAAGCTTATATTGACAGTTAGAATGAGTTAATGCAGCAAGTCAATATTTGCAGTGTTGACCCTTCTTCTTCAGGACTTCTGCAATTCTCCATGGCATGCTCTCAATCAACTTCTGGACCAAATCCTGACTGATAGCAGTCCATTCTTGCACAATCAATGCTTTCATTTTGTCAGAATTTTTAGGTTTTTGTTTGTCAACCCGTCTCTTGATGATTGACCACAAGTTCTCTATGGGATTAAGATCTGGGGAGTTTCCAGGCCATGGACCCAAAATCTCTATGTTTTGTTCCATGAGCCATTTAGTTATCACCTTTGCTTTATGGCAAGGTGCTCCATCATGCTGGAAAAGGCATTGTTGATCGCCAAACTGCTCTTGGAGGGTTGGGAGAAGTTGCTCTTGGAGGACATTCTGGTACCATTCTTTATTCATGGCTGTGTTTTTAGGCAAGACTGTGAGAGAGCCGATTCTCTTGGCTGAGAAGCAACCCCACACATGAATGGTTTCAGGATGCTTAACAGTTGGCATGAGATAAGACTGGTGGTAGCGCTCACCTTGTCTTCTCCGAATGAGGCGTATTCCTGATGTCCCAAACAATCGAAAAGGGGATTCATCAGAGAAAATAACTTTACCCAGTCCTCAGCAGTCCACTGCCTGTATCTTTTGCAGAATATCAGTCTGTCCATGATGTTTTTTTCTGGAGAGAAGTGGCTTCTTTGCTGCCCTCCTTGAGACCAGGACTTGCTCCAAGAGTCTCCGCCTCACAGTGCGTGCAGATGCACTCACACCTGCCTGCTGCCATTCCTGAGCAAGCTCTGCACTGCTGGTAGCCCGATCCAAAAGCTGAAACACTTTTAAGAGACGGTCCTGGCGCTTGCTAGTCTTTCTTGGGCACCCTGGAGCCTTTTTGGCAACAATGGAACCTCTCTCCTTGAAGTTCTTGATGATGCGATAGATTGTTGACTGAGGTGCAATCTTTCTAGCTGCAATACTCTTCCCTGTTAGGCCATTTTTGTGCATTGCAATGATGACTGCACGTGTTTCTTTAGAGATAACCATGGTTAACAGAAGAGAAACAATGATGCCAAGCACCAGCCTCCTTTTAAAGTGTCCAGTGGTGTCATTCTTACTTAATCATGACAGATTGATCTCCAGCCATATCCTCATCAACACCCACACCTGTGTTAATGGAGCAATCACTGAAAAGAGGTTAGATGGTCCTTTTAAGGCAGGGCTGCAATGATGTTGAAATGTGTTTTGGGGGATAAAGTTCATTTTCTAGCCAAATATTGACTTTGCAAGTAATTGCTGTTAAGCTGATCACTCTTTATAACATTCTGGAGTATATGCAAATTGCCATTAGAAAAAGTGAAGCAGTAGACTTTGTAAAAATTAATATTTGTGTCATTCTCAAAACTTTTGGCCATGGCTGTACACAGCCTTGAATCTGTCCATTTTCCCCATATGTGTCTTAAAGTACACGTAATGTTTCTTTATTTAATATAGAATTAGACTAAATCTTTATAAATGTCTCCATTATACTCCACTCCACTAGACAAGCAGAATGTTATAATTTATCTCTTTGGCTGTATAAATAAAAAAGGAAATTTTCTCTGTAAAAAAATTCTGGTCCCTATAAAAAGTATATATTATGGAATTAAAAGGGTATTTTTCATTATATAATTGCTTCAGTTACATAGCATGAAAGTAAGCAAGTTTGCAATTGATTTACTTTTCTATGTACTACCATCTTCCTGCTGTGAGAGATTTTATCTTACATTGTGTACAGCTTGTTTCCATGGAGCACGGCCAACAAACCATAGCTGAGTATGCACAGTACTTACATTCCAGGAGACGCGTTAACGCAACACATAGCAGTTAGCTCTCCAGCACTTTGATTTCTATACAGCGGTTAGCTGCTCCCCTCCTGCTCCCTTTCAGATCCTAACAGTGCTCTTATCAGTCCTAGAGAATTGCAATGCCCTGGGACCCAGCATTAGCAGTTTAAATAGCAATTTTTCAAATCACTGCTCTCACTTTCTTGAGTTGTGTGCTTGCTCCAAGTAACAGTTATTTCTATATGTAAATATAGTGTAGGCAATGTAGACTCGCTACAAATACTGACAGACCGGTAATGTGTAAGAGTAGAATGATGCTGCTCCCCAGAACTATCACTCAAGGAGCAGTGCCAGTCCTAAAGCAACCAAGAAGTAAGGAGAGTTTGTAAAGAGACTGCAAAGCTATGATCTGCTCATGAGAAGACCTCTTTAGTTTGTAGGAACTTTTTTAACCCCTTCACTCCTGGGCCATTTCCCGTTTTTGTGTTTTGCTCTCCTTCTTTCCAGTGCTATAACTTTTTTTATTTTTCTGTTAATATGTTTATGTAAGGGCTTTTTTTTGCTGGACGAGTTTTACTTTTGTTCTACATCATTGATTTTACCATATAATATACTGGAAAACAGGAAAAAAATTCCGAGTGAAGTAAAACTGCAAAAAAAGTGCAATTCCACAATTGTTTTTGGAGTTTTTTTTAAACCTAAATACTAAAACTGATCTGCCATTATGATTCTCAAGGTTATTACGAGTTTGACGATACCATACCTATATAGGTTCTTTTCTTTCTGAATGCGGCAATACCACATATGTGTATTTTCAATTTTTTTGTTTTATTTTGAATGGAGCAAAAGGGCGGTGATTTGAACTTTTATATTTTTAAAATGTTTTAAATATTTTTAAAAAGTTTTTTTGTACTTTTTATAGGCTTCCATAGTTTCATTAGGAAAGTTGAAGCTACGATCTTCTGATCGATTGTGCTACCCATGAACCCTGTTATGTGTAGCAGAAATACTCATCTGCTATGAACACCAGCCATGGGATGGCACTCAAAGCAGATTGGCAATGACAACCATGGGGGTCTCCTGCAGACCCCCCGATTGTCATGCCAACCCATCAGCTCCCTGCAATCATGTGACAGGGGTGCCGATGGGCGGTGTTAGTGATGGGCTTCCATCGGGAGTATGTTAAATGCCACTGTCAGAGTATGACAACCAGCGTCATTTATCATGAGATCAGACGTAAGTCTGGACAGAACCACTGAACCGTAGGCAAGAAAGTGAAAGTGCCCTTATAGTAGTGAAAAGTAATAATAATAAATAGAACTGTATTACAAAGTTTACAATGTTTGATATTCAATCTTAGAGACATCAAATATTTTAATTCAAGTATTATATAAAGTATTTGTGTTGATTAGATACATGGACATATGACCACAGATCATTAGTCATTCATTGTATCTGTAAAGTCCTGGTCATATGTTAATATTATATTTCACACAAGCGTTTGCCGTGTGTTTGAAATCTCCTCTTACCCCAACAGCTGTTCCAGCTGCCACACTCCATTGAAATTAGGCAGGCTCTCGACTTTCATTAAAAAGAACAGCTGCAGAGCTCCCTAAGTCTCCGCTACCACTGCAAAGGTTGAAAGAGGCTTTTATAAAGCGAGTCAAGTCGATTTAATGCTGGTTTATTGCACTTGCCCAGTGCCACATTACAACCATCAACACCACTGACCGCGGATCTAAAGCCAATTTAATGAGAGGGGTGATTACTATGCAATATATTCACCCTAGAAATAGTGCAAATAGGATTTTATAGCTAAAATGAAATATCAGTTTTCTGTTACTGGTTTATTAGGATCTGATGATTAAAAGCTATAGAGAAACAGCATGTTCAGCTGGTCAATTCACCCAACCACAGAGAAGTAGAATTTATTTAGCAGTTGTCTCTGTACGTCTGAGGATTCTTTTTTTTTTGCTTGTTTAATTTCCAGTCTTTGCACCCAAGGGAGCATCAAGCCCTTTCCATATGTTTTAAACAGTGAATGAAAATAGAATTGCGGCGAACTAATATGGATCAATGATTTCCCACACGTCATTCACAAAAGGGTTTTGTGGTCATGTAGTACAAGAGATAAACATATCAATACTATTAATGCCGAGCCATTTTCAGCAGAAATAATGGGAGCTAAATGTATTTCCATGTAATTTTATCATCTATGTTTCATTCAACATAGTTCTAATAGTGTCCTAAGCTTGTACACTGCATTATGTAAGTTTTATTTTTCTGTTCTGAAATCTAGTGTGGCTAAAAGTCTGGACTGCAATTTGTTGTTTCTTACAGTGGCTTGTGAAAGTATTCACCCCCTTGGCTTTTTACCTGTTTTGTTACATTACAACCTGTGTTTAAATATTTTTGTAATCTAATTTGTGTATGATGCATCAGCACTAAATAGTCTAACTTTGTGAAGTGAAAAAAATACAGACATGAATTAAATTTATGGAATCTAATAACTAATAATTCGTATGTGCATATCTATTCATACCTTCTGCTAAGAAGCCCCTAAAAACTTCTAGTGCAAGCAATTCCCTTCATAAGTCCCATGCTTAGTGAAAGGAAGCCCACCTGTGTACAATCTAAGTGTCACATGGTCTGTCAGTATATACACCTATATACCTTTTCTGAAAAGCCACAAAGGCTGCGACAGCTTTAATTAATAGGCACAATTAACCAAACAACACCATGAAGACCAAGGAGATCTCCAAACAAATCTCCAAAGTTGTTGAGAAGTACAAGTCAGGGCTGGGTTATGAAAAACATATCCCAATCTCTGATGATTCCCGAGAGCACCATCAAATCCATTATCATCTACTAGGAAAAAAAAAGTACCAAAACAAACGTGCCAAGTGAGGGCCACCGACCAAAACTCTCAGCCTGGGCAAGGAGGGCATTAATCAGAAAGGCAGCACAGAGACTGTAACGGGTCTGGTTGGAACTATAGACTGAAACCGGTAGTTAGTGGAACCACAGTGCTTTATTAAACAAGAGATCTTT
>VIAB01016148.1:35991-51370 GCA_009801035.1 Oophaga pumilio | reverse complement strand
GTTGTCTCTGTCCAAATATTTATGGACCTAACTGTATGTAGGGGTTTCCATACCTGAAAAACACTGGCTGTACGGAGTGGGTTTCATCTGGCTGTACGCAGTGGTTCCATACCTGGCAAACACTGGATGTACGGAGTGGGTTCTATACCTGGCAAACATTGGATATATGTAGGGGTTTCCATACCAGGCAAACACTGACTGTACGGAGTGGGTTCCATACCTGGCAAACACTGGATTTATGTAGGGGTTTCCATACCTGGCAAAACAGGCTGTATGGAGTGGTTCCATACCTAGCAAACACTGGCTGTACAGAGTGGGTTCCATACCTGGCAAACACTGGATGTATGTAGGGGTTTCCATACCTGGCAAACACAGGCTGTATTCAAGGGGCTCCATACTTGGTAAACACTGGCTGAACAGAGGAGACTTCAAAACTTGCGATTACTTGATGTATGGCGCTGGCTCCATACCTGGCAAACACTGACTGTATAGAGGAGGTTCATACCTGGAGAATACTGGCTGTACATAGTGGGTTCCATACCTAGCAAATGCTGCATGTATGTAGGGGTTTCCATACCGGGCAAACACTGGCTGTACAGAGTGGTTCCATACCTGGCAAAAACTGGATGTACGGAGTGGGTTCCATACCTGGCCATCACTGGATGTATGTAGGAGTTTCCATACCTGGCAAACACTGGCTGTATGGAGTGGTTTCCATACCTGGCAAACACTGGATGTATGTAGGGGTTTCCACAACTGGCAAGCTCTGGCTGTACGGAGTGGTTCCATACCTGCAAAAACTGGATGTACGGAGTGGGTTCCATACCTGGCCATCACTGGATGTATGTAGGAGTTTCCATACCTGGCAAACACTGGCTGTATGGAGTGGTTTCTATACCTGGCAAACACTGGATGTATGTAGGGGTTTCCACACCTGGCAAACACTGGCTGTACTGAGTGGTTCAATACCTGCAAATACTGGATGTACGGAGTGGGTTTCATACCTAGCAAACGCTGGATGTATGTAGGAGTTTCCATACCTGACAAACACTGGCTGTACAGAGTGGGTTCCATACCTGGCAAACACTGGATGTATGTAGGCGTTTCCATACCTGGCAAACATTGGCTGTACGCAAGGGGTTCCACACCTGGTAAATACTGGCTGAACAGAGGAGACTCCAAACCTTGCGAATACTGGCTGTACGGAGCGGGCTCTATATCTGGCAAACACTGGCTGTATGGAGGAGGTTCATACCTGGAGCATACTGACTGTACGGCGTGGGTTCCATACCTAGCAAACACTGGATGTAAGTGAGTCACCCACCAGGGCCGTGGGGTACTCGGCACCGAGCCCGTCCACTTCTATGGGGGATGTCACGGTAGCTGCAGCTCGGCCCATGGCCCTGGGACTCACCTTAAAAAGGGGATATTTACAGGGGATTGAAAGGTTTGTTGAACGTTCGTGACGCCACCTGTGGTGCCTTGTCAGGGTGACAAGCGCTGCTGTATAGGTCCGCTGAAGGGTTGGTAATGGGCAGCAAGGTGTTAAGCCTTCCACAGGTAAGGCTGGGTCCTTCAGGGTAGATAGAATGTAAGGGTGCAGGACGGAGGAGAATCCGACGGTATGAGTAATAAGATGGACACACACACATAAGTCTCTCTCTGTACCTTTACTGTTGTTATTGCAGGCCCATCCCGGGGCGCTGTAGGGTGAAGGATGCACATCCAGTTCCCTCCACTGAGTAGGTGTAGGGCCTCCTTACTCCTAAAATGAGTCTATGACCTGTGTGAAACTAGGTCTGAGTCTGTCTCCAACTTTACGCCCGGCTGACCTTGTGTAGGGCCTTCTCTTGAAAGAACACAGTCTCTAACGGTTGCGCCGACCAGACTCCTGTCTTCCTGACCCAGTTACGTATCAGCACTAAAGGGCTCCTGGAACTTGAAGTACTCCAGGAACTCCGGTATCTCCTACTGGTCGTGAAGATTCCAGTAAGCTGGGACCCGGTGTCCGGTTGTAATGATTGGGATGAGCTGATTAGGCTCCTCTGTCCCTCACTTACTCCACTCGCCTTCGGCCTACCCGGGCCCTCACACGATCACACACTGGCAGTTGGTGGGCAGCTTCTTCTTCTTCACCGCTCTCTAAGCGTCGGCACGCTTTCTCACTAAGCTTCACTCACTAGTTTCAGCTCTGACTAGGCTGGAGTGGTTTCCATTCCACTTTTACTAGCCTCCACTCTGTTGAACTATACAGCAGTCTCTCTCTCTCTTCAGACTGCTCTGTGAGCTAGACTGCACAAAACTGAGCTCACTGCTTTCACTGCGCTCACTACGAGGTAACACTGCAGGCTGCAGCCCTCAGACTAACTAACTCTCTAAGCCCTCACAAGACTGTCTGCTCTAAACTTCACCCTCCTTTTATATCTAACTAAACAGCTCCCTCTGGTGGTCCTAGGGATGGGTGAAGGTGTGTGAATGTATATGTTGGACCTCTAGTGGTGATTACCTTCAGTGCACCCTTCTGGAGATTAGGAATCCAAGCACAGCTGGGCTCCACATAAGGAGTGGGTTCTATACCTGGCAAACACTGGGTGTATGTTAGGGTTTCCATACCTGGCAAACAGTGGCTGTATGGAGTGCTTCCATACCTGGCAAACACTGGATGTAAGGAGTGGGTTCCATACCTGGCAAACACTGGATGTATGTAGGGGTTTTCATACCTGGCAAACACTGGCTGTACGGTGTGGTTCCATACTTGGCAAAGACTGGCTGTATGGAGTGGTTCCATACCTGACAAACACTGCATGTATGGAGTGGGTTCCACACCTAGCAAACACTGGATGTATGTAGGGGTTTCTATACGTGGCAAACACTGACTGTACGCAGTGGGTTCCATACCTGGCAAACACTGGATGTATGTAGGGGTTTCCATACCTAGCAAACACGGGCTGTACGGAGTGGGTTCCATACCTGGCAAACACTGGATGTATGTAAGGGTTTCTATACCTGGCAAACACTGGTTGTACGGAGTGCTTCCATACCTGGCAAACACTGGCTGTACAGAGTGCTTCCATACCTGGCATACCTGGCAAACACTGGATGTAAGAAGTGGGTTTCATACCTGGCAAACACTGGATGTATGTAGGGGTTTCCATACCTGGCAAACACTGGCTGTGCTGGCTGCACTTGAGCCATAAATCATCAATATTCACTTCTGGCAGCTCCCATTTTCTGACCAATGATGACTCAGATGTGTTCCATGGGTGACAACCAAGTCCAGAGATGATGCAGGCCATGGTAGTGTTTAGATGTTTAGGCCGCACAGGCTAATCCGAGAAGCACAAGTAATATAAGGCTTGGCATTAAATGATAAACTGAGAAGTGATTGAAGGCACTCACCCAGCAGTGAAAACCATTTAATTCTTTGGAGAAAAAATTGGCTGCATTGCTTCCCTGGCCTTTTTATACTTTTAAAGGGAATCTGTCACCCCAAAAATGCCATATCAAGTAAAGATATGGCTGAATAGAGCGTCCCATAACTAAGCTAACGGTGGGCATCATATATCATGATACCCCCGTTTTCATAGCAAAATACCTTTTTAAAGTTGGTGATTGAACGTGTCAATCACTGCAGTCAGGTCAGGAGGGCGGCGGTTTTCATGTCCTCCCCCGCCCACGCTCCTCGTCATCTGTTGCGTATCGCTGTCTGTGAATACCACAGACGGCGTTAGGTTCCCACAATTGCGCAATTCAAAATTCTGCCCGGCGCATGCGCAGTATGCTTTGCCCAGCAGTGGGCAAAGCATAAAATGACTACAGCGCATGCGCTAGTCTTTCCTTGCCCCGGAAGTCGTCCAAGGCAAGCAGTAATTTCCGGGGCAAGGAAAGACTAGCGCATGCGCTGTAGTCATTTTATGCTTTACCCACTGCTGGGCAAAGCATACTGCGCATGCGCCGGGCAGAATTTTGAATTGCGCAATTGCGGGAACCTAACGCCGTCTGTGGTAATCACAGACGGCGATACGCAACAGATGACGAGGAGCGGGGACGGGGGAGGACATGAAAACCGCCGCCCTCCTGACCTGACTGCAGTGATTGACACGTTCAATCACCAACTTTAAAAAGGTATTTTGCTATGAAAACGGGGGTATCATGATATATGATACCCACCGTTAGCTTAGTTATGGGACGCTCTATTCAGCCATATCTTTACTTGATATGGCATTTTTGGGGTGACAGATTCCCTTTAAAGTTTTTCTACAATGAAGAAGATTACTTTTACTGCTTGGTGAGTGCCTTTAATCACTTCTCATTGAGATATTTATTACTGCATGGGTATACAGGATTGAGCACTACCAGCTTCAAGAGCTCTTTATGTGCACACTCAATATGAGTTCTGCTGTTTCTTTCAGAAGATAGTGCCCAACTGCTTTTTTCCTTTTCTGTGCAGCCTGGCATTGTCATATTAAAAAATGGCTCCTTGGACATTTTGGAGAAATAGCTGTACGAGTAGTTCCACCACTATATCAATGTAATGACAAGTGGTTAGCGTCCCCTAAATGAAGACTTAAGGTGTCACAGGTATACAGTGACAGAAAAGGTCTAGAAGACCATGGTGTCTAATTCCACGTACTCCTGCACTGCTTACAAGAATGTCACCATCATATTAAACAGTGCAGGTTTCTGTTAGCAGTGCAAGGGTTAAACTGTTCACTTGAGAGATTCTGAAGCTTTCCTTCTTTGATTGTCTTAGTCGTTGAGTGTTGGACACTCCTCTCTGCTATATATACTCTCCTCTGGCAATCAGGGATTTCCGTTGTTAGTTTCATACTGCCTGGTTCTGGGGTTGGAGGTGTTGGTTGTTTGAGGAGGCGTTTGCAGTATTGTTCTAAAGACTATTGCTTGGTGATTTGTCTGTGTGCATATCCTCATCCTCTCCTTTTTGGATTTTCCTTCCTCTACTTCCTGGTGTTCCACTCTCTTGTTTGTGAGTGCATATTTAGTAAAATAGTAACATAGTAACATACTTAGCAAGGCCAAAAAAAGACATTTGTCCATAAAAATAACAATCCATATTTGTATAATTGTTATTTTAATTTATCCCTGTACATCTTCCCTTGTTAGCCTGGTTTGTGCATCCTTATACACTACAACTCCCCTCTTCCCTGGGTGGGGGAGGGGACAGATAAGGGCTGATTTAAGAGCTAAGCAAGGCATGTGGCACCGGTTGACTTCACCAGCAGAAGTTACCTGGGGAGCAGGGATAGCTAGGGTGGCCCTAGTTTTAGAGATAGGGAAGGAGCCTGTAGCCCTAGGATATCTTACAACAGTGCCGTGACTGAGGGGATCCTGCTACAGTACATTATGCCACTCCACAACATAATCCTACAGGTAGGATCACTGTATTAAGTTCTCTTTTGAAGGCATCTCCATGGCAATGCCCATGTAGTCTCCAGACAGAGACCAGAAGCTGAATTGGAGGTCTGGCCTCTTCAGCAATGAGTCTTGCTTTTATCTTTGATGCAATGATAGATGCAAATTGGTCAATCCAGTGATTTCCATGATTCCACAGCTGTTATTCTTTGGGGTTTCAATTTTAATTTTGAGGCATGTAGAATGACCTGTAATCTATTGTCATACAAAAACTGGGTGTGTATTTGTAAATTATTTGTTTAATTTACGTAAATTATTAACCACAGGTTAAAACCTTTAGGTTTCCTAATATTATTTTTATTTTTACTTTGAAATATATATTTTTGTCCAATATTAAATCCTCCTTAATTTGTCTGTTAACAACAAATTTGGCAAATTGTAACATCCAATTCAGGTATCTATGATTTTTCAATCTGTTGTGGATACAAATGAATTGAGATCTAAATTCCATCGCATCACTGCAATTCCTCTAGGCGTGTATCCGTATTCCTCGAATCAGCACTATTCGCATGAAGGATTATGCTACTGTTTAAGTGTACAAAAGGTTTATGTGAAAAAAACTTTGTTATCAAAGCCAATAAGTATAAAAAAAATAAATGTCTGTGGTATGGAAAAAAATGACATGCCTGCTTTCTAAGAGGTTTACTCTGTTGGGATTTTAAAGGGAATCTGTTAAAAGGATCAATCCTCCTAAGCCTTATATATGGACATGTAGGACATAGAATGTTTAATAAAATTATACATTGATATCTGCAACCTGATTTCTTATGACAGTAAAATCTATATTTTCTTAAATATAAATGAACTGTTAAGATCTATGGACTGGAAATAGATCTCCCTGAAAATCTGCCTCCTGAGCTTCTTTAAAATGACTGAGATATGTAATGACTGAAAGTCTGATCTCCTGATCTCACCACAGAGGTGTGTCTGATTACAGCTCACACTTCTTCAGCTTCAATCTCACAGGCAGCCAGTGTGGGAGGAGGGGAGCACAGCTGAGCAGACAGAACTATGAGAAGAGAACTACAGCTGCAGATGTGTTTATAGCAACACAAAGCACAGTTCTGTTGTACTGTTGTAGTTATAAAAACACACAGCTCTGAAATGAGATCAGGAGAGCAGTCCGTCAGTCATTACATGCCTCACACTGGTAACTCCCCCTTGTATTTACAATAATCTCTGGAGGCAGATTCTCATGCAGATCAGTGTCTGTCCCATAGATTTTAACAGATCATATAAAAAATGTGAATTTCTCTGGAATAAGACATTGGATTACAGATATAAAGACATATCATATGACCTGCAAGCCCATATACCTGTAGTTTCATAGTTTTTAAGGTTGATTGTAGAATTAAAGAGGTTTTCCCATGAACAAAAGTTCATTTTAATCAATAAATCTTGGAACAAAAATAATTTCCACAATTGGATGTGTTATGTTTCGGTAACTGAGGAGTGCAGGAAAAAAGGCAATACACCAGAGAAGTTGGAAACTATGAGATTGCAGTACCCTGACTAACCACCGCAACTAGAGGCAGCCGTGGAGCGTTCCTACGATGGTCCTAGACGCCTCGTCACAGCCTGAGAAACTAACTACACCTACAGATAGAAATAGGAAAGCTATCTGCCCCGGAGCAGAACCCCAAAGTAAATAGGAAGCCCCCAAACATGTAATGGCGGTTAGACAAGAGGAAACACAAACACAGTAAGAAAATAGTATGAGCAAATGCTGGGGCCCAAACTATCTAAATAGAAAAGGATAGGAAGGGTACTTACTGCAATCTCTAAAAACCCTGAAAACACACCAACAATACTAATTTCAAAAACACCTGAGATCACACGACCTCTGCCACCTAAATTAGCTCTCTGGTGCAACAAAAGGAAAAACAGTCAGCCACTGAAAAAACTGGAAAAAGCAAAAGTAATTACATCAGTGGCTGTACAAAACTGAGAGGGCAAAAGCCCCCAGAAGGGACCAGAAGGTCCCCACAGAAAAGCAGGACAAAATACAAAAATATAGCAAAAACACAAAATAAGAAAAAGTCTTATCTGAAAGCAGGAGATGCAGACACGACACAGCAGGCTACAAGGGAAACTGGAAAGAAGGATTCAGACCAGAACAATTGATCACCGGCAACCCTGATGGGAAGGTGACTCCCTTATATAGACCAGTCAGTAACACCTGCTTCCCAGTCCTCACAATCATCACTGATCAGACCCGCACCGCTTGTAACCACCAGAGGGAGCCTCTGCTCAGAACTCATCTCAAACCCATTCACAACATGGATGTGTTTTAAACAAAAATGCTCCTTTGCTGAGATAATCTTATAAATGTGCCCCTGCTGTGTACTGTGTAACGGCCGTTTCTGACAGTACAGGAACATGGTCAGATCATACCACATCTCCTGGCCAGGGGAATACGCAAAATAGAATATACAGGTAGCATAGCATGGCATCATAGCTGATTCTTTCTGTGAGGTAAAACATTTCCAGGCCTGCTTTCAAACAATGTTTTACTTCAAAGAAAGAATCATTTATGATCCCCTACTATAATGTCTGTATACTCTTTTTCATCCACCCCTGCCCAGGAGATGTGATATGACCTACCTTAATTTTTTACATAATTTATTCTATTTCTATAATTATTTAAAGGGAACCTATCAGGTCCCACATGCCCTCCTACCCAACAGCATTCACCTATGTATGATTAAACTCCCTCCCTAACCAGCCCTGTATACCGTAATTCAGTTAAATAAATGCTTTAAAAAAGCATTAATAATGTTCCCGCTTCCTATGCTAATGAGGGATTTAACTAGTTGATGGGGCATTAGTTTCCCCACACTAGTCAGCCCTCTTTCCACGTTATCGATAACATAATTTGCACGAGCCAACCTCGCTCATGCAAATCTAGCACATGCACGCAGATTATTTTGGCAGCGACAATGCGTCTCTGAAGCCGGGTGTACGCTTCCCGGCTTCAGAGGTGCACTGTGCATGAGCGGAAGTTCAGAAGATGTCCCCTGGTCCCGATGCGGCCAGTGTCCAGAACCCGAATCCCTGCTGCCAGCTCCAGAACTGTTTCCAGAAACTGCACAGTCTGACCCTGTCCCAGTGGCTGTCTTGTTCTGTCTAGGACTCTCTATCCAAATTAATGTCTCTGACCCTTGGGGTCAGCTGCTACTGCCGTACGCTGCCCTGACATCTGGCAACTACCTGCCGCACAAGCCTGACCTCACCACCAGAGGCTCCAGTGAATACCAAGGTAGCTGCTTAGTTACACCCCTCCAGGGTAAGTCCAGTCCATGGCACAGTGGGTCCATGAACCACGTGTGCCACCTGCGAGTGTAACATCTCACTGTGTATCTACAGATTTGCACATTTTGCACTGACCGGCCAAGTCCTCAGTTGACTCTATCTTCAGACACTAATAAAATGTACTCATATCTATATAGCTATGCATTATCAGTGATGGTAGTATGTGACAATCCTCTCTGCTGTTATGTATTTCCAGGTCTTAAAGATGATAAAAAGGTAGAAGATATTGAAGAAAACCGCCAGAGCTCCAGTGAGTCATCACAAAACAAAAGTAATCCTTACTGGGAAACAGTCATGAAAACAGCAGAGTTGCTCTACATTCATTTCTATGGGAGTCGCAGAAGAAGAGTAAAACAGCCACTTAGACATTGATATTTCCATCGCAGCCATGAAAAGATGTTATAAAAATAGCCCATAAAGTACTTGAGTGTGTCCACCACCTTGAAATGGAGATAATTGCTGTAAATTAAATATTAACATAGTGTTCTTTCTTTATCAGGTCTGGAAAATGGACGACAAATTCAAACCAGATTATCATTCATTAACCAAGGTATTAACACCACTATGGTATTGTAAATGCGCCAAGCTGGAGGAAAACAGTGTTGGGAGCTGTAATGGTCACCATATTGCTTGTCACTCAGACGTGTCTTTGTTCTTTGTAACTATGTTAGGAAACTAAGTAAAAAATCATAAAGACATTTAATATAGTATATACAAAATGGGAGGAATAGGGCTAAGTAACAGCACGTGTGAAAAAGACTTGGGTATACTAATTGATCACAGACTGAACATGAGTCAACAGTGTGATGCAGCAGCAAAAAAGGCAAATGCAATTCTAGGATGTATCAACAGAAGCATACAGTCTAGATCACGTGAGGTCATTATTGCCCTCTACTCCTCTTTGGTCAGACCTCATCTGGAATACTGTGTCCAGTTTTGGCCACCACATTTTAAAAAAGACATCAACAAACTGGAGCAAGTTCAGAGAAGAGCCACCAGAATGGTGACCGGTCTGCAAACCATGTCCTATGAGGAACGGTTGCAGGATTTGGGAATGTTTAGCTTGCAAAAAAGAAGACTGAGAGGAGACTTAATAGCTGTCTACAAATATCTCAAGGGCTGTCACATTGTAGAAGGATCATCTTTATTCTCATTTGCACAAGGAAAGACTAGAAGCAATGGGATGAAATTGAATGGGAGGAGACACAGATTAGATATTAGAAAAAACTTTTTGACAGTTAGGGTGATCAATGAGTGGAACAGGTTGCCATGAGAGGTGGTGAGTTCTCCTTCAATGGAAGTCTTCAAACAGAGGCTGGACAGACATCTGTCTGGGATGATTTAGAGAATCCTGCTTTGAGCAGGGGGTTGGACCAGATGCCCCAGGAGGTCCCTTCCAACTCTATGATTCTATGATTCTATGATTCTATGATTGACCACATGTTACAAGAAAACAGTCTGTAAATGATCTATTATGTCATGCATGCAAACATAAAAAAAACAATCAATCAAGAAATAAGATCCCTCAGAATAAAGTCTTCTGGACACACTGATTTCAGTCGGGCTACCCAACTATATTATGGGTATGGAGGCCTCCTGACTCTCTGCCTCATCTGAAATTGTGGGATGCTTTTGTTCTCAGAGGAAATAAAGTGCCCTCTAAGGTGTCTCAAAACACTTCACAAATACTAATACCATTAACCACAAAACAATATCAAGCAGACAACATTCTGAACACAATAAGACCAGATAGTGTTCCAAAAATAATATTGTGTCTCAGACAGTTATCGCTGGTGACTCATCAAAAAGTCCAGTCCTCAATGGCTTCCACCTGCCTTGTTGCCAGTGGCTGACAGGACTCTCCCTATCATGCACACAGGAATAGACCAGTCACTCAAAATAAGCGGATGGAGAGAAGTTGCCTGTGACCAGCCTTTTTGACTAATCACTCTAAAACATTTTACTCTAAAACGTTGCAGAGTTTCAGAGTTAAACACACCTGGTTGAAAACTTAGAGCCAATGTCTGTGTGATCGTGGTGGTTGTAGACCCACTGCACCACGAACCGGGTTTAACCTGGAGGGGATTGACTAAGTGACTGCCTGGTGTGTGCTAGATCCTCAGGAGGTGAGAATAGGCTTGGCCGCAGGTAGTCACTCACTGACCAGGTCACTGGACCTGTGGCAGCTGACTCACAGGTCAAAGGAGGAAAGCGGAGCACAGAGCAGCGAAGACAGAAGCATAGTCAGCTGGTCCGAGGTTGAGGCAGGCAACATTGGTTCACAAAACTAAGCCAAGGTCAGGAGTGGAGACAGAACGGGTAAACGGGTAAACAAGCCAAATCAGAAACTGGAGAGACGAGACAAGAACACTAGACTGAATGCTGGAGACAGAAAGGAACAGGAACCTAACTTCAGGCAGGGACCAGGAGGAGGAATAGCAAAATATATCTGCTGGCTGGTAAGGGATAGGTTGGGGAAGCTAAATCAAGCAGGACATAGCACGGTTAAATTCTTTCAGTATCTGGCCTTGCCTCACTATAGCTACGTGGAAACAGCAGAAGTATATAGCAGAGTTGGAAATGCTGTATGAGGTACTCAGCGCGGCGGCCTAACAATAGGAAGGAGCAGAATGCCGAACGCAGTGAACATGTACGAGTTAACATCATAACATTCTAACACATGATGCTCGTGGACTCAAAAAGGGGATAGGAAAGGTCCATTGGCTGGATGCTGTAAAGGACAGAAATGTACAAGAAGAATGGGAGATTTTGCTAAATGAAATTCTCACTGCACAATCGGTAACAATCCCGAAAAGAAGGAACAATTGCGAGCATTTAAAGGATGGATGAACGCAGAACTTAATCACTTGTCATAAAGAAAAAAACAAATGCATGTTAAATGGAAAGATGGGGATATATATCAAAAGAAGAATATAATGCTATTTTCAGGGAATGCAGGGCAAGAATTAGAAGGGCTAAAGCTAGTAATGAAGTAAGGCTTGTAAGGGAAACAAGAAGCAGTAGAAAAGAATTTTGGGAGTATGTCAAAAGAAAAAGAAAAGTCAAAGATGCTATAGTATTTTTACAGGATGAAAAGGGTGAAGTGGTCAAGAATGATGTTGAGAAGGCTGAACTTTTAATTTCCTATTTTGCATCTGTGTTCTCTAAGAAAGCAATTGTAACATCAACTGATCTTCACGGCGCCATCGAATGAATAAATAATCCACACTATCTATAACCAGAGAGACAGGGAACACTTAGCTAATTTAAATTAATTTAAATCTCCTGGTCCAGATGAATTACATTCTAGGGTACAAAAAGCATTAGCAGAGTAAATTAAAGAACCACTAGCTAGAACCTTTGAAAAATCCTGGAGAACAGAAGAAGTCCCAGAAGATAGGAGAAGGGTAAGTGTTGTGCTTATCTTCAACAAAAAGGAAAGAAGATGGAGCCAGGAAATTACAGGCCTGTGAGCCTTACTTCTATACCAGGGAAGATTTTTGAACAAATTATTAAACAGCATGTATGTAAGTACTTGTATAACAATACAGTAATTAACCAGATCCAGCATGGGTTTGTAGCAAACTAGTCAAGCCAGAATAATCTAATTTCATTTTTTGTGATGGAATCATTGACTGGGTGGATCAGGGAAATGCAGTAATGCTTCAGCAAAGCATTTGATAAAGTATCTCATACTATCCTTATTGAAATAATGGCCAAGTATGGGATTGACAAGGCTACAGTTAGGTGGATTCATAACTGGCTCAGTGATCGTACTCTAAGAGTGGTAATAAATGGTTGTACATACACTTGGATGCATGTTTCAAGGGGGCTACCGCAAGGCTCTGTCTTGGCTGCAGTGTTGTTCAACATTTTTATAAATGATATAGATAAGGGAACTGAAGGTAAACTGATCAAATTTGCAGACAATGCAAAGCTAGGAGGGATAGCTAAGACTAGAGAAGACAGAGTAAGGATTCAGAAGGATCTAGATAAGCTGGAACAATGGGCAGCAACTAATTGAATGGTATTTAACAGGGATAAATGCAAGATTCTACATCTGGGCAGGAAAAACAAAAATTACAATTACAGAATGGGAGGAATAGAACAAAGCAACAGCATGTGTGAAAAAGACTTGGGTATACTAATAGAACACAGACTACACATGAGTCAACAGTGTGATGCAGCAACAAAAAAGGCAAACACAGTCCTAGGATATATTAAGAGAAGCATAGAGTCTAGATCACGTGAAGTAGTTATCCCCCTCTACCACTCCTTGGTCAGGCCGCATCTGGAATACTGTGTCCAGTTCTGGGCACCACATTTTAAAAAAGACATTGAAAAACTGGAACAAGTTTAGAGAAGAGCTACCAGGATGGTGAGCAGACTGCAAAGTATGTCCTACGAGGAACGGTTAAAAAATCTGGGAATGTTTAGCTTGCAAAAAAGAAGGCTAAGAGGAGACTAAATAGCAGTCTACAAATATCTGAAGGGCTGTCACAATGTAGAAGGATCATTCTTATTCTCATTAATACATGGAAACATGAGAAGCAATGGAATGACACTGAAAGGGAGAAGAAACAGATTAGATATTAGAAAAAACTTTTTGACAGTGAGGGTCATTAATGAGTGGAACAGGCTTGCACGAGAGGTAGTGAGTTGCCCTTCAATGAAAGTCTTCAGAGGCTGGACAGACATCTGTCTGAGATGGTTTAGTAAATCCTGCATTGAGCAGGAGGTTGGACACAATGACCCTGGAGGTCCTTTCCAACTCTAACATTCTATGATTGGTTCAGACAGCATGTATCAGCTGTCAGGGTCCCTTCAAAAGTAAATATGCCTCCTAACTGCTTTCTTAATAGTAATTACTCCCCCATAGTGCTCTCTCAAAGATAATTGCTCCCCTTAAAAATATGACCCTTAAAAGTTATAAGGCCCCCTTTTGAGCTATCTAGTGCAGTTCACCTCCTATATCAGAAATCCTTATTACTAAGTTAGGGTTGTTCCTTCATTTTGCAGTAATGTTAAATTACGTTTGGTAATTTGGATGGTAGTTTATTATAGTCATTCACTACATTTCACAAATGGTCTGTATATGTTGCCCATGATGTTTTAGTCAACAAAAGGTGCAGGAAAGTTGACTGGTTGATATCTGATATAGCATATCTAAGCAATTGTTTCTTATAGGAAAATTACAGTATATTAACTTCATTAGTTTCACTCTGTTTGTTTGTTTCTTGTCTTGAATGAAGAAAAAAATGTTTGTTTTTTTGCATATTCACAATGTTCTTGTAAGACAGTATTTTATAGTGTAAATACATATTATAAATGTCTATATTATCCTTCTTAGTACAGAGACGAGTCATTCATAAGTATAAATGTAAATGTCCATGTTTCCTTGGCTTTTGAATTGCTTTGGTCGCTATGTTTTTATTTTAATTTTATTTTCCTTCTTCATGTTACCTTATTCTGTTAGTTACTACGGACAGGGTTTCCTTATAGCGTGTTGTTGGTGCACATAGCAACAGACCATTTATCTTTTGTGTCATGCTATATCTCCAGTAATCCACATGATGATTGTTCTCTACATTTGCTAATTTTTCAATCACCACCATGAATTTCATGAAAGGAACTATTTGTTGAAAATCCGCAGTAGGAGACATGTATCTGATGCAAATTATAAATTGAGACTTAAAAGTTCTGCAGAGTCTAAACATTGCATTGATTATTAAGGAGATAATACTGACACATTTGAGATCGGATATTATCTACCATTTTGGGTGATCTATCTGTAGATATGCGCTGTTTATATTTATATTTTTGTGTATTTTCTGTGTATTTTTTTGCATGCATATTTAGTGAATGTTTCTCTTATGTCTTTATTTCATTATGTTTTATTATCCCCTACGTCACTCGCTCTCTCGCTCAAGTCACCTAGACCTCAAAAACATTTCTAGAATTAAACCTTTTCTTACCTTTGACTCCGGAAAAAACTCTTACTGCTGCTCTTATTCATTCTCATCTGGACTATTGCAACTCTCTACTAATCGATCTCCCTCTTACTAAACTCTCCCCTCTCCAATCCATACTGAATGCAGCAGCCATGATCATATTCCTTTCCAACCCTTACACCGATGCCTACATCCTGTGCCAGTAATTGTACTGTTTACCCATCCGTTACAGAGTTCTATATAAACTTATTACTCTCACCCACAAAGTGCTCCACAGTTCAGCACCACTCTACATCTCCTCCCTCGTATCAGTCTACTACCCAATCGTCCACTCCATTCTGCTAATTACCCAAGAATAACATCCTGCAAACCTCCCACTCCCGCCTTCAATACTTCTGGCGTGTTGTGCCAATTCTTTGGAATGCACTACCAAGGATAATTAGATTAATTTCTAATACCCACAGTTTTAAACGTGCCCTAAAAATACATTTCTTTTGACTGGCCTATTGCCTCACCTCACTTATCTAACTTTCCGTTTTACCCATGCAATATTTTCTTTCAAATCAGGACCGTCTTCAAATCTGTTCACCCACCCTCCATTCACTTAATAGCCCTCTGTGTCTGTACTTGTACACACGTTGGCTGGTGACCGGTTCATGCAGCATTATGTGAATGCCCTATTT
>VIAB01016147.1:41069-51318 GCA_009801035.1 Oophaga pumilio | reverse complement strand
TTATATATTATTACCTAGTGATTAATACTGTATATGTACTTTGGATAAAGTACTTTTGATATTTTCTCACTCATATGATAAAGTATATGGTGGTTTTCTGTAATTTATGCTGTACGAGTTGAAGAATCCCTCTGCAGAGCACCAACACAAGAGAGTCAAGGGCCACTTTCATATATCGCTAAGACATGCCATCACTTTATAATCAGTGGCAGTATGACCTACACTATCCCCAATGATGTTCAGAATGAAGGGGGTGCACTTGAAGAGATATGTCTTGCAGTTCTCTGCACTCTGTTTTATTACAGATAACATAGTCATCAGGGTCATTACAACCACTGCCATACCACTACTACAGAATACCACTCATCACAACTAAAGAAGTCATAATACTTAAAGAGTGCCTATCATTTTTATAAATATTTTCTCCCTTTATTACAAGTGCTGCAGATGAGTTCCAAGACCCCAGAGAACACTTAAAAACTGCTCTGAATCCCCGTGCTCAGTGGGATGAAATGCTGAGCCCCTGCATAAGCCGTGGAACATTTATGAGCCCATACAGCGTTCTGCACGCACACTCATTCAGGTGCTCAGCGCTTCAGCCTACTGGTCAGACCATTTCAGAGAACTTTTTTTGAGCAATTGGTGGGTGTCTCAGGACCTAGACCCCAATGATGTTCAGAACATGTAGCAAAGGGAAAAAATATAAAAGCTACACACTGTTTAGTATAATGTGTTGGCCATCTATAATGTTCAAGATAAATGTCCAAAAAGATAGTCATCGAAACTGTCGCTATAAATATTACCATAGACATAATCAATAAACATCATTTACAAAAAAAAAATTCTTCTTGACCTCATCCAGCAGTGAGTTTCTTTCTACAGTCCGACTATCATATTACTAGAAATAACCAAATATCCCATGTCATATCACATATCATATACAAAAGCATATAGTGATTTTCTATGACCAGTGAGAATTAGTAGAAAACAACATTTAGATTTTCATGGACACATCTAAAAGTATTCTTAATTGATGTTGCTGTTCCCAATAAACCCATGAGATGTCCTCAGTCTACTCACAAGCGGCTTCAAGCGCACACATCTTCATTGCTTAGGTTGTGCTGCCCTCTAGTGACTGACTGCCATATACTGCATATAACTACTGTGGGGGATGGTAAGAAATTGTACATATTAAAACAAGTAAAAACATAGTTCCAGGATTTACTCTCACTGTCTCATAGACATTGCCTAGTCATGTCTGTTGTAGCGAGCATGTTATGTTTTACATTTATGTCTATGCAGACTTGAAACTCTGTGTCATAAAAATGGAGCTCTGGACACTATAAAGTTGTGGTAAGAAATTATAGGAGTTGTCCAATTAAAATAAGTTATTACCTATCTGCAGGATAAGTGATAACTTGCTGATTAGTGGGTGTCTGATCACTGGGTCCTGCGCCAATCAGTAGTACGGGGAATCTTTATCCTTGCTACAAAATAGAGCAAGAGGTCAGACGCCCGACTGCCAATGCATTCATTCTGTACGGGCTGCTGGGAAAAGCCGAAAGCAGCGCTAAGCAGCCCAATGCGGAATGAATGAGTGGCGGTTGAACATGAGTACTGTATCTCTATTCTAACAGGGATAAAAGTTCCCTGTTCTTCTGACATATTATGGATCCATTGGTTAAACCCCTGCCAATCAGTAAGTTAGCACCTATCCTATGAATTTCTTGGGAAAATCTAGGTGAATTAGAATTTTGCCTGATCCACTTCCAAGTAAGGAGACTTTCACATGAAAATGTAGAGGAATACACTACTGTCCAGTTCAGAAACCTTTGTTTGATTTTTCATAATAGGCCACTTGAGGGAGCAGTAGTAGTAGTGAAACTAGAGCTGTTTAGCTTTATTTCCATCAGCTATACACAGTAAGCATTACACAAGTATATATAAAACAATTTTGCACTGTACAGCAAATGAGACCAAAGTAGAACTTTTTGGACTAAATGCGAAACTCTCTTGAAAAATTAAAACTGCACATCACACTGAAAACACTATCCCCATCATCAAACACGGTGGTGGCAGCATCGTGCTGTGGGGATGGTTTTCTTCAGGAGGAACAGGGAACATGGTCAGAGTTGGTGGGATGATTGATGGAGCTAAATACAGGCCAATCCTGGAGGAAAACCTGTTAAAGGCTGCAAAACACTTAAGACTTGGGCATAGTTCACCTTCCAGCAGGTCAACAACCCTAAACATAATATGAAATCTAAAATTGGAATGGTTTAGATCAAAGCATATTCATAAATATACCCCAAAAGACTTGCAACAGTAAATGCAGCAAAAGATGGTCCTACAAAGTACTTGCCTCATGGGTGCTGAATATAAATGCACTTCACAGTTTTCAGATTTAGATTTTTAAAATGATTAGAAAACCATGTATCATTTCCTTTACACTTGACAAATAGTTGCTACTTTATGTTTGTATATCTATCACATAAAATTCCAATAAAATACATTTAAGTTTGTGGGTATAAAGTGAAAAAGTGTGGAAAAGTTCACTACAAGTAACATGGAAGCCCCTTATATTTACGTTAACAGATGACAGACCGGAGTGGGGACTTGTCTTTTTTGTGCATGATCTAGCAACTTTCCTAGCTCTGGTGACCTGGATGTCATTATGACAACATTGGGTCACCATGTCAACAGTCAGGATCCCGTGTGATGTCGTGGGGTCTCCGATCCAAGGGCAGAGGGGCTGTCATCCCTCTGCCTGCTCCCAAAATGCTGCGATCAAGTTCGATCGCAGTAATTAGGGGGTTAAATTGCCGGGAGCGGGGCAGGACCACTCCTGGCACTTAGTGCTGGGTGTCAGCTGTCAGAATCAGCTGACATTTGGCGGCGATCGAGCACGCACAACCCATGTGCGCACAAAATCACCGGGACATATCCATACGTCCCAAGTCAATAAGACCCAGGTTACAGGGACGTATGGATACGTCCAAGGTGGGAAAGAAGTTAAGGGTATGTACACAACATGTTTTTCAGGTGGTTTTGCTCTGTAACTGACTTGAAAAAGCACTAAATAAACGCTAAAAACAATAACAGATCCCCCATAGTCATATAACATGGAGGGTACGTGGTCGAAAAGTCCCCCAGTTATTGTGCTTATTCTCTCCCTCTCCCCTCACCTTTTTTGTCTTGGTCTTATTATTACATGTTCTACAGTGTACTTACTATGTTAATAGTCACCCAGGTCAACTATGGAGGCACAAGCTGGTTCAATCCAGTTCAATCCGCCTGTGTGCATGGTTCTTTCTCTGGATGTTGATTGGCCAGCTCCAAAAAGAGTTGGAGGATTTCAGAATCAGCTGGTAGTCGCCGCAAGACAAAGAAGGAAAAACAGGATGTTGAGTCTACTGGAACAGCTGGTCCGAAGATCTGGAGAAGACTAGCTGAGAAGATGCCTTGAAGCTTCGGATCTGGTATCGGCAGAAGAAGAAGAAAGGATCCATGATGAGGAGGAAGATGAAGTTGAAGAAGTGGCACCTGGCACAATGGAGAAAATGAGTTAAAAAAAACCTAAAGGAGAAAAAAAACAAACCACTGCAATACAAATTCACCTCTGACGCTCGTCAGCCCTCTGCAAGGTCAAAGGACAGGTCACATGCTCACAAACGTAATTAGGTAGCAACCAGTAGCCTTAGAAATAACATGATTTGTCTAGCCCCGCTGTCGTGAAAGCACAGCGGTGGCCCAGGGAAAGTCAAAGCACAGCCTGAGATAAGATTGGGATTGTCAGCTGCTGCAATCTGGAATATCGTGGCAAGATCTACAGAGGAAGAAGAGGCACAGGCCAAGCCAAAGTGGCACTCAGAGCAAGGGGACGCCTGATAGCACAGCCTCATGTAGCCTGTTATTAATTTAACTGTGTCTTTATTCATACTAGTCTCATTTGTTTTTTTAATTCTGTTCTCTTTATAACGTCTACTGGTTTAAGTATAACATGAGGTGTTTTACTTTACTTGGTTGTGCTGGTAGCTGGGTAGATTTTAGAGCCATATTTTATTGGTGGGTCAAAGGGGTCAGCTGTGCATTAGTATGAGCATGTTCTAATTTTAGCCAATGGTAGTAGGGCAGATGTTTTTCTTACAGATGTTACTTGATTGGACATTGAAAATGGAAGCTATAGTGAACGAGCTACTGGACCGGACAACGCCAGAAGGAGAAGCTTGGATACAGTGATGTCTAGAAGAGCCTCAGGGGCAGGTATCACCCACAAATGAAGGAGAGGCTGCTTTATGAGCCGTAACTCCGGTACCTGAGTCAGCGGTGAGCAGACAGGAAGTGATGCCGGTATTAAGGGACAAGCAGGACGAAGAGATAGCTGGTGTGCAGCCGAAGAAGAGGCTCAGGAGTAGCCGGACAACATACTCTCCACCTCGTCACAGGAGTAGAAAGAGGGGGTTGGCAAGAAGAGGTCTGCAGAATCAGGAGCAGGGTTGTCCCAGGAGCAGCTGGGGGATGAGACAATGAGTGTGCACACCTTGGGAGCCGGGGCGGAGTCAGTAAATGGTGAGATTATTGTCTCCCTTCTTGTTTCCGCCCCTTGCATGCTCCTAACACTGACACTATGATGGCTGATATCATTAAGAGTCTATCAGAAGCAATGCTGAAGAGTCAGTAGCCAACTGGCTCTTCATCAGCTGTGTGGGCAGATTATATCACACCTACATAGCATAGTCCCTTGGTTAACTCATTGTTACCTGGTAGTAGCAGTGTGCAGTTAGTGTCAGCAGTTGCTAATGCAAAACGAGCTGGTGTTCACCATTCTGTGAGGTCATGTGCCATGTTTCCACAAGCAATGTTTCCACAGTAAGTAATAATATCCCTATTAAGGATAGGTGTGCAGGGGTAGTCGAATCTTGACTTACGGACACAATAGCATGTGATGTGACACCTTTGAGCTTCCACCTGTATTCCACTGTTAAAGAGCGCTTTTGGCGCAATGTGTTGCAAATTTATTTTCATTATTGCCTTCTCAAAAGGAGAATATTATTAGAATTAACAAGAAGGATGATAAAAGTGAGGAAACAAAGAGGCGTAGTGTTCCTATGTCATTTGAAAATTTACTTTGTCAAATTATTTAGACAAAAACTGGCCGTGCATCCATCTCTAAGATGGGATTCAAAGGATCTAGGCCTTTGGCTAAATCTAAGGTTGCCTCAAAGACATGCCACCTAAACCCCTTGTCATGGAGGGTAATAATGAAAGCCAGTGAAAATTGCTTAACAATTGTAAATATAGACATGAATGCTCCTTTTGTGGTGGATCCCATTCTGTGTGTAGGTGTTTTAAAAAGACAACGCACCCTTGTCAGCAGCAACCAGGTCCCAAGGAATACCAGGCTAAAGGGTATGCCACACTAAACAGCGTCGCTAACGAGATCGCTAAAATACGTCACTATTTAGCGATCTCGTTCGTGACGCTAATGTGTGTGGCATGTAGCAACGACGTGGCCCCTGCTGTGATCTCGCTGATCGTTCACTAGAGTTCTGGACCGTATTTAGATCGTTGGCGTCCCGCTGGTGAGCCTATATCGCTGTCTGGCACCTTTTGTGAGCGATGTGCGCTGTTTTTTACATCGCAATGACCGTTAAAGTCGTTAATGAGATCTCTAACCGCTTATGCGTCGTTAACGAGATCGCTAAGTGTGGCAGCTACTAGCGACATTAAAACGATCACAAAAACGATCTCATTAGCTTGCGTCGTTATTGAGATCGCTAACGAGATCACTAAGTGTGGCAGTACCTTAAGAGCATCGACACCAGTGAGGTTAACAAACATGTTGCAATTATCCTGATGGAGAGAAGGCACTACTAATTCATAAAGGTTTCATTGATGGTTTCTTTGTGTCAGAAATCAATGGTGCTGGTTGCTACTGGTCTGACAATCTTAAGTCTGTTAATTGGCTTAACCCCTTCATGACCAGAGGTATTTCCAATTTTGCATTTTCGCTTTTTGCTCCCCTTCTTATCAGAGCCATAACTTTTTCATTTTTCGGTCAATGTGGCCATGTGAGGATTCGCCAATGATGCGTAGTAATCTAACACAGCTATAGTCCAAGGCAGTACATAATTTAAAAATAACCCCAACATCATAATTAAAAAATCAGACAAGGATGGCTGTATAGTCATTATGGACACATCTCTATATGAAAAATAAGAAAAACAGGAGAAAAAGATATGGCTATAAGCGTAGTAGTGGCTATAAATGAGTTGGTCCTTTAGGTTCCTGGATCTCCTGGCCACCAACTTAGGAGTGGAAGAGATGAAGGGAGACAGTTTTGGTTCGCTAAGAGGGATACCCCAGCTCTTTCTTAAAATGTGATAAATGTCCCCCCATTGATTTTTGAATGATGTTATTAGATTTATTGTTTCAATCAGTTGTCATAATTGAGGTTCAAGGATCTTCTATCACTGTGAAATAAATGCTGATATGCTTGTGATATCATTTTTCATGGATAACCCCTGGCCAGAAATCTCTCTATGAGATCCAATGCTGGAATCCGAAATTCCGCAGTAGAACTGCAATTTTTTCTTAACCGCAGGAACTAGCCCTTTGGTATAACATTTTTTAAACTTGCAGGATGAAAACTTGTATAGTGTAATAGGTTGTTGGTGGCAGTAGCTTTACGGAATAAGGAAGTAGTGACACGGGCACCAGACAAAAAAAGCTTCAAATCCAGAAAGTTCACTGCAGAAGAAGACATTTGTAAAGTAAGTCAAATATTCCAAGGATTGTTGTTCAGTTGATTAATGAATGGACAGTTTACACTCATCCAACGTACCGGTCCAAAGAAACAGGATATCATCTATATAACAAAACCATTTGAACACATGAGTTTGGAACATGGGGGAATCATACATCTGGGCCTCCTCCTCCTCCCACCAGCCCATATAAACGTTTGCATACGACGGGGCACATCTCGCTCCCATGTTGGTGCCAGATGCCTGCCTGTAAAAAACACGGTCAAAGGTAAAATAACTATTCTCCAAGACAAACCGTAACAGGTCTATTATGAAGGAATCATGCTTCTTATCTCTGGTTATCTGTTTGTTCATATGTCCGCTTGGTTTTCTTTATCCCTTGACATATTGGATAATGCTATAATATAGTGTCTATATACAATTTATGGGCTTTTTCTACACCAAGGCCTATATCTTAGGACTTTGCTAATCTACATACATGCCTGTTTTCCATTCTTAGCTTGGGTTTACCAGGGCTTTATTTAAGGTCGATTGGTTGTTCATCATGTGTCCTTTGTGCCTTTTTTAAATGTTTATAAATGTTTTGTTGTCTTTATATATATCATGTATTGATTGATTAATTACATTTCTATAATTTTTTTGAGATCCATAGTTTTGCATATCTTTTTCTTCAGTTTTTCTAATCTCTCATTTATATGCACTGGGTTGATCTCCTTCCATCTATTGGTGGTGCCCACCCTATGCATAGTTATATGAAAAATAAACTTGCATTATTCTCAATTACACCGAGACGTATCGACATGTATCTTCAAATCCCACCCTAGATGCATTTGTAATAACGCTCCATATGAGAAAAACTGCAAAGAGGGAAATATATGTTTGAGAGTGTCAAAAAAGGTTGCCCAAAGTGGGGGTGAAGTCTATGTTTGATGGATAGAAAACATTTTTTTCCAAAAAAACAGTGATTTTTGGACTTTTTTGTTTTTCAGACTTGTGTCAGACTTCCAGGCAAGGGAAATCTCAGTGTGTGTACCCAAAACAGTTCCAGACGTTTGGCTCTATGAGTCCTTGAGACTTAATCATTTTTCTGAAAATTTCTGATTTTGTGAAAAATCTCATATTTACCCTACTTCCACCCCAGAGGAGTTTCAATATGTTATAGATCATCCCAAGAGAGCCCACATATAGATCATCCCAAGAGAGCCCACAATGTGGGGGTAAAGTGTGTGTTTGATGGGTGGAAAAAAAATTTTTTTTCAAAAAACAGTGATTTTTGGACTTAGTCATTTTTCAGACTCGCGTCGGACTTCCAGGCAGTGGAAATCTCAGCACGTGTACCCAAAACAGTTCCAGGGCGATTGGCTCAAAGAGTCCTTGGGACTTAGTCATTTTCAGATGTCCTGTTTTTGACTTCTAGGAGCTTCAGAACTTTAGGAAATTCAATCTGCTCGCCAGTTCCAAGTGTTTTGAGCAATTCCTGGTTGCAGCAATGCAGTTTGGCCACTAGATGGCGCCAAAGAGAGAAAAGTGAAAAAGAACCAGAATGAGGAAATTTCTGGCTGCCGCATCTGCCTCACAGTTCCAGGAGGTCAGACACTTTTTGACTTTGTTCCCTCAGAGTAGGATCGATGTTTCACCATGTTAAATACCTAGTTTTGCACACCACCGGTAGAATGTATGAGATAGAGTTACCTCTTGACCCTGACTAATTTTCAGTTGATTTGCTGTTTCCTAGACTTAGGTAAGCGATTTGTCGTGCAGTCCCTGTTTGGATGGAGCTCCACGCTTCTGCCGAACCCAGGCTTCCACAGCTCCAGGGGGGACTTTTGCTGGCCATCCGTCCCGAGTCAGAGCAGCATTCCTGGGTTACCTGAGCCTGACCAGACCCTCCCCGTGGGCCAGGGCCGGACTGGCCATCTGGCAATACTGGCAAATGCCAGAAGGGCCTGTCTGGTCATGGGCTGCCTTGTCTGCTATGTTGTTAACAGAATTGGTGTTCTCAAGACTGCCATACCGTTAAGAGTAGGCCACGGGTATCAGAAATATTGGTCTTGTAGAAAATCTACCTTTCCTCCATCCAGGGTAATATTAGTAATATATCCCATCTATTTCATGGGGACAACATGGGCCTGTGTGATTTCAAATGCCCGGGCTGAATTCCAGCCCCAGTCCGTACCTGTACTCTAGTTCTCTGGAGGGGACAGCTGTCAAATCTGGATTCCTCGTCTGAAGGGGGCTCCAGAAGGGCGGATGTCCCCTCAGAGCAGGGTCAGTGTTTTTCTGTGTCAGATGTCCCGTTTCCATGCCGACGGTGAGATCTGTGAGAGAATCACACTATGACCCGCTTCTGTCGCAAGGGCGCCTGTGTGTCCGAGTTGTTTTTCCAGGACTCTTGGACACGTTTCTCCCCCTCTCCCTGAGGGGGAGGATGACAGGGGTTCATCCAGCCCCAGCTCTTCCTCCGATCGATCTGGCGCAGCGCTCCCAGGTGGGGAGGTGGTGCCACTCACTCGGCCTGGGCTTTGGAGCCCGCGTCGGTTTATGGCGAGTGGTCTCCTTCCTCCTGTACCCCTGGGCTTCCACCACTTATGTTTGGGCGCTGTCCCTCACCTCCCATTTGCGGATGGAGGTGGCCGAGTCATGGGGAGTTTGACCCAAACCAAATGACAACAGCGGTCTGATGACCCGCAAGGGCGAACAGTGATAAAGAATAGTTGTGCACTCAGGTCATAAATAGTTGAGGTGCTGGTGAATTTGGACCGTGCAGGTACCAAAGTCAACTAAAGAGATAGAATTCACCGCACATACTAATTGATTTCAATGCAAAAGTGATAATTTTATTGTTCTCCACATCCAGAAAGAGAAGTGCCACGTTTATAGACAAGTCATGTAGTCATTAAATAAATACCCATACATTCACAAATACCCGACGTTTCGATCCTCCTGGATCTTAATCATGGGGTACTGGAGAAAAATCAGAGAAGACAAAGTGAGTATATAACAAAAAACAATAAAATAAACATATATACAATATTTACATACATCTGTGGTTCAATGATCTGTATAAGGTTAATGCATAAGGACCAAATGAGGATTCCAGATATAGGAAATAAAGACTAATAAAGGTGTGCGCAACAATATATCAAAATCTTATGACATAACTGATTATAAATTCATTGAAAGCTGAAAATACACAATATACAAGAGAAAGAAGTCAGGGAAAATATGGTAATACCTTAATAGTGGGCATTTCAGGGTTAGGGCACTTGGTGGGGCCACAGATCAATGCCCCTTTCAGCAATCGCCAAGTACTGAGACAGAAGAGATAAATATGGAGTAAATCAATAAGGGGATATAGAATATTAATATCCCCCAAGTATCAGGACTAGTATTACCTGTCGCAAGAAATGGTATATAACAGATACAAGGGGCGTTATGAGACTATGCAGGATGAGTACTGCTGACAGGTGGGGAAAAAAGGACAT
>VIAB01016146.1:15978-26929 GCA_009801035.1 Oophaga pumilio | reverse complement strand
AGGCCGGTGATTCCATAATTTTTGCCAGGGGTTGTATATGTATTTTAATCCTCTAGCACAATTAAGGAAATAACAAATCCTTTCTAGCTATTTCTTGATCTTTTTGTGAGAATCCAGTAGGTACAAGATTTTACCTACACACAAGGTACTACTACTGGTGTACCCAATATAAATTAATCATATGCTGGCTCCATGATCAGGAACTGAGACCGTGATTGCCAGCAGATGATGGCTGTATGATTCAGCCATCATTTGTCTTTGACAGCAGCGAGAGGAAAGGAGCAGAGTTCAAAATGTGTTCAGTTGACTTCACATGGAAATCACAATGTTATACACATATTTTCCAGATATTTAAAGGCAAATTAGCAAATTTGATTACAAAAAGATCAGCTCATCTTCACACTTTTGTGTTTATGAATTCTTTCAACTAATATGGTATACAAAGTAAAACTACATCTATGCTTTAAACCATGCCTCACACATCAGTTATTTCATAACAAATTAAAGTTAGGATAAATTCACATAAAGCATTATTATATTTTAGTTTTTTAATGCCACTTTTTGCTGCATACTTAATTTTTTTTTTCTTGTACAAAATCATTGCATTCCTATGCTATATAAAAGTCTAAAAGTAAATAAATTCACTAGTAAAATGTATTGAGATTATTTTTCTTTATTTTTTCCACATATTCTTCAATACTGGTGTTGAAAAAAGCATAATAAATGTAATAAATTGTAAAAAATGATACTAAAATGCTCTTTGAAATGCAACACAAGTGCTTGAAATTCCTGGTGTTTTTTACAAGTAAGAAAAAAGAAATGCTAAAAAATAGTATGTGTAAAGGAGGTTGTTGAAAGGTCTCAAAAGATCAAATGCAGATCTAAAATGTTACGTTCATGCAGCCAGTAAGAAATTGTATTTTCTTTGTTCATCCTTAGTAAAAGTGAACAGCTGTTCATTTGTGTGGAACTTAATGACTCACAAATAATACATTAATGCCTTACCATATTGCATAGCAGTCTACTTTCAGGCAAGACATTAGGTTACTGACTTGGCTTGAATAATTGATGTGAAATTAATCTACCATGAGATTCTAAATTGTTTCATAAACATCATATGCCAAACTTTTTTTTTATTTCTTCTTCATATGCAAGGTATATAATTATCATAATAAAGGTAGCCTGTAATGTTTGTATTAAAACTCAAATATGTCAGGGTCTTATGCACTTCAAGTGATAAGAATTAAGGTCTAATAACACATGCAGACAGGGGATTCAGATCATCAGTGTTATGTATCCGTAAATCATCAAGCAAAGATAACGCATCTGATACAGCTAATTGCTACAATTATCATCAGTCTCGCCTCTAATTATGCAAATAGGCAGATTATATATTCATCTGTGTTTTTAACCTTATCATGTATGATGTCATTCTGTATGCAAATCAACATTTATTATAAAATTGCAATGCATACTTACTTGATGTCCTCATGAAAATCTCAAATTAAATATGCAGTGAAAAGGATGATAAATATGTATAAAACAGTATAAAATTACTAGATTAGTGTAGATAGGACCAATACCTCATAGACAAAAAGTATGTAATGACCGTCTTCAACATGTGGTCACTTAGCTTGGAATTTCAAAGCCATATCCTATTTCTTTTCTGGTCGACCCAACCATATTCATCTCAGTCCTATTGTGATTTTTATTTGGGATTGGACAGATAGCTGCTAACCAAAAAATAGTTCTTCTCATTGCAATCTATGGTATTTTGCCTACCTAGTATTAGAGATGAGCTGATTGATCAGTGGAGGATCGAGTTTGAGTCCAATTTCCTGAAATTTGCGGTTTCACACTGATTCAAATACTTTTTGATTAGATTTATGGTTCCCCCCAAAAATAAAATTGCCAGGCACCATTTCCCACACTGCTAAAGCTTCCAAGAGTGGGCAAATGTCTTTTTGTCCTGCCACTCATGCTACACCATGACAATGTACAGCTATGACATCTTATAAATTATCAAGCCTTTTACAATGGTGGTTAGCAAAGGTTGACTGGCAATTTTTGGCCTGTGGGACAATCACAAAGCATTAGCCCTTGAGTTGTGGTGGCTCATCTTCAACCTCCTTATCTCAAGCCACTGTATTAAAGTAGCAGAGGTAAAAGGCTTTAAATATAATGCTGGCTTGTACATAGAAATGTGAACAGAATGGAGCTCACTACATAGATACAGGAACAGAAAGAAACTGCAACACAGATACAGGAAAAGACCCCAGCCTACTATATAGAAACAGGAACAGAACAAAGCTTAATATATAAATATGGTGCCAGAACCAAGATTACTATATAAATACAGGAATAGAAAGGAGCTTAATGAATACATAAGGGAGCTGAATCGAGTTTACTGCACAGATATGGGAACAAAAACAAACTTCTTACACAGATATGAGAGCAGAACTGAGCTTAGTGTATCAATATGGAAAAAAAATGCTTACTACATAGATACATCAACAGAACCAAGCTTGCTACATATATATTGGAACAAAACCAAGCTCACTGCATAAATATGTTGCCAAAACTGAGCTCACTACATAAGTATGGAAACAGCCAGGCTTACTGCACACATACGGGAACAGAACCAAGCTTACTACATAGATACAGTACAAGAACTCCACTTAATACTTATATATAGGAACAAAACCAAGCTAACTACAGAGATGTGGGAGCAGAACATGATTTTAGAATAAAAACTCTGATTTAGAAATTGCATTTTATGCTCGTTGTTTTGCCTAATTCATCAAACAGCAAGTTATGTTGACAAAGCTGAACACTACAGAAGGTATATAGTGAGGTCTTTTTGCTCGCCACCTTAAAACAAACAAACAACAAAATCCCTGAAACTATTTTCTGATTTAGTTTTAGGCTGCTGATAGGATTTTGCTTTTTTCACACTCTTTATGTTTTGTTAAATAAATTTTCCATATACAGTTTGCCTACTGAAAATCACGCTAACCTCTTTCTCTTCTGCATGTTTCAATTGAAACAATGGTAGAAGAAGAAGAGAAAGTGTTTAACAAATGTTCCCTTTGACATAGCAATATAAAACCATTTTTGCTTTCAAGCATTCAAGAACATCTGGGTTTGAATTTTAGTGCTATTAAAGAGTAAATCATTTGTAGAAAAAATATATATAGAATTTTTTTTTTGCTTTTTTTTCGCCCACCAATTGTTCAAAACACCTCTGAGAAGTGTGCATCTCTAGAAACAGAGGCACAGCTCTACTTGAGAGTGCAAACAGCTAATTATAGATTCAATAAAGAGTTTATGTTTCCTGTTCAATTTGTTCTCTGCCTTGTGTGAACACTCAGGCAGGAGTTGTGATTTTCTGTCTCACAACTAAAGAGTTTCTTGCTTGCAGAAATTTGCAGGTCCCTTTTCCAGGCTGAAACATAAAGAAGCTCATTATAAACAGATGGAGCCAATTAAGTATTTTCATATAGATTGTAGATATCACTTCACACAAAATTAACAAAGTGTAACTACTATATTTACATACATACATTATAGTGCTTTAAATGTTTAGAAAAACACATTCCATAATTTAAATACAAAACCTTGCCTCCCCCATTAATGGACAGGCAAAAGAATGTATTGTTTAAAATGTATAGTTTTTATTTATATCACAAAAATCAGAATAATATTAAAATTCATACAAAATGATGCCTCCTGTCAAAAACAGATCACCAGATGGTCTCCGAGGTATAGCTAATGTATATTAGTGTACAAATAATAGTACAGCCTTAGTAATGCCACTCAAAGATTTTATGTATCAAAAAAGGAGGGAAGTTTTCAATAACCAAAGAAAAACAGAATAAAGTGCCAGAGTACAGTTGGGATATTAAACATGTGTCATTAATGTGCCACAAATTCACTCCAAGGGAACAAAGCGAAAGTGCCTGTAAACATTACTTAGCCTAAATCAGTCTAATAAAGTGCCATTCAAAAGCCTTACCTCAATGAGGAGACCAAGGGACACCTGCTTCTTACCCCAACGCGCGTTTTGATATGATTTTCATCTGGGGGTGTGCCACATGCGAGTAGGCTCCTTGAATACACAACGGTCTAGAGATGTGATGTGACGGAGGCATGGAGAAAAGTGGGCAGAGTGTAGAGGAGGAGGAGAATGATGAGGTAAACATGTTTTTATTTTTATTTTTTAACTTTTTGCCGGCCCTCTATTGCATAGCAAGATTGACCACCATTTTACTGAATTTGCAGAGATAGAATTACAGAAAATCCATGTTCTCGATATTTGTAATTTTGTAAAATTAAATTTCCAATTCAATTCCAGCCAAATAAATTTGACCAACTTTATTGGACATGTCACATATTGAAAATCATTTGGCAGAGATTTCAGGCAGCATAAAATGACATAAAAAATTAGAGTCCTTTGTATATAATACATTTGTCTTCGCTACCTAAGTTTACATGTATTTCATTAGTATTTGGTACCATTGACTTTAAACTCAATGACTTTTGTCAAATGTTTAGGATATCCTTCCACTAGCTTCTCACAATAAGTGGTTGGAATTTGGGCCCATTCCTCCTCACAAAACTGGTGTAACTGGTTTGTAGGTCACCTTGCTCGCACCTGCCTATTCAGCTTTTCTCTTTAATTTGCAATAGGATTGACATCAAGGCTTTGTGATGGCCACTCTAAAACATTAACTTTGTTATCTTCACGCCACTTTGTTACTATTTTGCCAGTATGCTTTAGGTCATTGTCCATTTGGAAGACACATTTCCGCCCAAGCTTTAACTTTCTGGCTGATGTCTTGAGATGTTGCTTCAGTATTGCCACATAATCATTTCTTATGATGCAATCTATTATGTGAAATGTACCAGTTCCTCCTGCAGAAAAATAACCCCACAACATGATGCTGCCCCCCCTGTGTTTCACAGTTTGGATGGTATTCTTAGGCTACCAAGCTTCTCCCTTTTTCTTCCAAACATAACAATGGTCATAATGTCCAAATAGTTCAATTCTCGTTTAATCAGACCACAGAACATGTCTCCAAAAATGAAGGTTTTTGTTCCTGTGTGCATTTGCAAACATTAATCTGTCTTTTATATGTTTCTTTTGGAGTAATGACTTCTTTCTGGCAGAGTGGCCTTTCATGCCATGTTTATACATTTCTCGTTTCACTGTGGATATTGACAGAATCTTACCAGCTTCCACCATCATCTTCACAAGGTCTTTTGCTTTTGTCCTTTGATTCATATGTCAGACCAAAGCACGCTCATCTCTGGGACATGGAACCCATCTCCTTAATGAGCGGTATGATATGTGGACATTCCCATCTTGTTTGTAGTTGCATATAATTGTTTGTACAGATGAACAAGGCACCTTCAGGTATCTTGAAATAAAACCCAAGGATGAACCTGATATCTTGGCTGATTTCTTTAGACTTTCCCATGATGTTACACAAAGAAGCAGTGTGTTTCAGATGTGCATTAAAATACATCCACAGGTGTGTCTCTAAATCAGATGTTGCCAAAAAACTATCAGAAGCTTCCAAACACATGACATCATATGGGCAGTCCAGAATTGTTTAAATGTATAGTTATCTGAGTGCATGTTAAGTTTTGACTTTGCAGTAAGTAATAAAAATGCCTTAAAACATTATCTTTATCTCATTATTCTGGCATTTGGCAAATACTAATAATTATTTTAAATCTAATTGACTTAAAATGGGAAAGGTTTATTTTGATTTTGTTTCAGATTTTAAGAAAAACATGCATATGTGTCTTTTTACATAGTGTATGTAAACTTCTGGTTTCAACTGTAAATGACACATTTGCTGGTTTCTCCCAGTGCTAAAGCTTCCATCTCACAGGAAGACAGGGTTATAATAATGTTACAATTTGGCAGCGCTCAGACAGATAAAAAAAATGTGTTTTTAAGGAGACAAATTTCAGTTTTACTGTTCTGTGTTAGTTACATGTATTTCACTAGTAACTCGTGCAGATCAGTGTCGATCTCACAGTCTTTTACAGTCAATTTACATATAAGTAAACCATGGATTTTTCTGGAATAAAACATTGCATTGCATAGCATATATCAAGTTAGCATTTTATTCAGCTTCCTAAGACCTTTATGCCCATATAGATGGCTTAGAGGGGGTCTTTTCTTCTCACGTATTCTCTTTAGTAACCTTTTAAGGTCAACAAACCCAATTAGTGATTAGTACAAAATATTTTCCAAAAATATTACTCCCTTTACGATCTTTGCTCTTTGCTGTACATTTTGACTGCACTGCACTGACTGCACTTCAGATTGCATTACATGGCAACCATTCAGGTTACTGCTTGTCGCTGTCTTTTTCCTCTGCAACATATAGTGGGATTCTGAGTGAGAGGCTCCCCTCAAAAGTGATTATGTGCTCTAATAGGGCATTTAAAGTAGACAAGTACTGACTGTGATGTATAACCCTTTAAAGTGGTATTCTCAAGTTTCTCGATTGCTGGAGGTCTAACTGCGAAGATGCCCTCAATTTTAAGAGTGTGCCCCATATTAACAGAAAGTGATCAATTATGTGCACTGCCACTCCATTCATTCGTAATGGGACCACAAGAGATAAGCAAGCACTGAGCTTGGCTACACTTTTTCCCATTTGTAAGAATAAATTAATATTGTATGTGATAAATAATGATAAATCACCAATCCATTCATACAGGATTATTCACAGTTCTTTGGATCAGTGACTAGAGATGAGTTGATCAGACACAATTCTAATTTGTCTTTTAGGGTAGATTTTCCAGATACATTTACAAAACAATTATTCTCCTTGAATTTTTTATCCTGCATTATGCTTTGGGGTCTCTATAAAAATTAAAAAAATTACTTATGCTCACCTTACCATCCCTTTGCTCCTTACTATCACCAGTCCAGTGTTTGCTGCATCTTTAGATCATCATAGCTTGCATTGAAAGGGAGGGTTCTGCACACGGACATGCAAAACAATGGTGTCATGAAGCTGTGACCATTTATGCCTGAGCAGTTTCCTCATGGGCTTCATCAAAGTCAGAAGTGCCAACCCAGTGTGAGAGGCCTGACAATTTCAGAGAGTGTGGTGGCAATCTGAAGATGTTTCATGGATGAGAACAGGTAGCCTCCATTTTGCGGAATCCACATTATGGCAAATGTGGATTTTTATTAATATTTGAATAGAATTGAACCTATAAACAAAATACATCTTACATGTATGGTACTGAGGAAAATGCATTCCTGAAAACTTCCATACATGTACAGTGTGACAATAGCTCATAGTGCCAGTATACTTGAAAGTGTGTCCAAGCGCTATATGATAGCTGACACCATGCAGCAAAGCCCACCATCATTCTGACTCCCAAATATGGAATAGAAAGTGATCTAAAAAAATGGTACATGCCTGAAAATGGTACCAATAAAAAAGTCAATTTGTCCTCAAAATCAAAGCCCTCACAAGACTCTGTAGGCTCAAATATAGAAAAATTATAGCTCTCAAAATTTGGTGATGCAAAAACTTTGTCTTGCAAAAAATCGTCTTTTAGTGTGTGAGTGCAACCTAACATAAAAAACTATACAAATCTGGTATTGCTGTAATCGCACCAACAGAAAGAGTAAAGTCAAATACTTAAAAAAAATAAATAAATTCACCTGTTGGTTGTCATTTCTGTCTCACAAAGATCACAGTAAGGTTTTATGTTTTGGTAGCTGAGGAGGGCAAGAGCAAAAAACCGCAAAGGCAGCCAAGCACCAGAGAGGTTGAGAACTAATAGGTTGCAGACCCCTAAACTAACCGCACAACTGGAAGCAGCCGTGGGATGTTCCTACGGTGCCCTAGACGCCTCGTCACAGTCGGAGAGATAGCTACCCTTGAAGATGGAAAGAGGAAAGCTAACTGCCCCGGAGAAGAGCCCCAAAAGAATAGGAAGGCCCCAAACATATAATTGAGTAAGACAAGATGAAAACACGAACACAGACAGAAAATAAAATGAGCAAACGCTGGGGCCCAAAACTGTCTAGATAGGACAGCACAGGAGAGAATACTGTCTGCAACCGAGAAAAACCCTAGGAAAAACTCCAACACTTCTGAATCCAAAAATGCTGAGACCACACAGTCTCGACCACCTATATCAGATCTCTGGTGTGAACACGCAGCTACCCAGCAGTAAAAAAAATCACAAGAACTGAGCAAATGAACAAATACAAAATGAGAACAGAGACCAGCACAAGCCCCCAAAGGGGACCCGGCTGAACTCAAAAGCAAGGCAGCAAAAACAAGGAAAATAAAACCACAGAAAAAAAAACCTAGACCAGGAAGAAACAATTGATCACTGGCGAGGATCATGGGAGGTCAGCTCACTTATATCAGGCCAGTCGGTCCCACCTGATAACCATTCATCAATTGCAGATGGTGGACTTTTGCTGTTCAACATAGGTTCAATACCCTCAGCAACCACCAGAGGAAGCCCCAGCTGCGAAGTCGTCTCCAACACGTTCACAACAGTAAGGCTCTGATCACATTTATCCTGAATATGATGCTGAATGCTTACACTGGATTTTCCGTGTAAATTTCTGAAATATGTGTTTTAAACTGAACCAGCGATGAAAGATTCCCTACAGTGAGGTAGATGGAGACACTGTAGATGCAGTTTAGCCAGATGGAGTACTGAGTAACTCTTCTGCCTTACAGGGAATGGATTTAGAGATTTTGATGGAGAACCCAAAGCAATTCCTCAACGTAGAGCAGTGTAGTGAGTGAATACTTCGTGAGTTTCATTTCAATCAAGTCATTCAGAGATTTAGGTGGAAATCCTGATGCAAGTGCTCAGCGTAGAGCACAGGTTAAATGGGATGCAAAATTTTATGCAAAATCAATGTTTACAATAAAACTTCAACTCAATCCATAAAAAAACAAGTCTCAACTTAGGTCCACGTTACTGATAGCACAAAGGTTCTGGAAAAGCAAACTAGCTCCTCAGCCTTAAAACGAAATCCATCAAATTCTGTGCTCCCAAATCCAAATGCATCCCTTCCTTCTGAGCCCCACAGTGCCTAAACCAAAGTCAGCAATCACGTTTGGCATGTTTGGCATTCCTGTAGTGACGAAAGCCCAATTAATTTATGACGTCGATGTCTCCAGAAACATGAGCTAGGAACAATGTAAAGGGAACTATAATGTGTGGAAATTACTTTGTATGGGCACTACAATTTCGATTTGTAATTTTCACTCAGCAACCTAAACTGCTGCTTGAATCTGGCAAACTCCCATATAGTCTGAATTGTCTGAACCTGTAAATAAATTCCCAAAGGTGTGTAATTTCCAAAATAAGGTCACTTGAAGGGGTATTCTGCGCTTCTGTTGCTTTGGGCCTCTATAGATGGAGGGGGCAAACTATTCTACTATAATTTGTAGGGCAAATGGAACATGAAAGGAAATAAAGTATTTTTTTTTTGTTTGCACTACTCAACTTTAAAAATTTCTGTGTAGCAACTTTGTGTTCAAGGTGCTCTGCTCACCACACTTCTAGATATATTGAGTGTAGTTTCCAAAATAGGGTAACTTGTGGGTAACTTGTGTTTAAGCATATCATGGGTTCTGCAAGCACGGCATGGTGTTCGCTATCTATTCTAGGCAACTTTGCGTTCCAAAAGTCAAATGGCGCTCCTTCCTTTCAGAGCCTTGCTGTGCACACAAACATTTGTTTTCCACCACATGTTGGGAATCATCATGCTCAGGAGAAATTGCACAACAAATTGTATGTATGTATGCATGCATGTATTTTCTCCTTTTGCCATTGTAAAAATGCAAAATTTGGGGTTAAAGCAATATTTTTGCGAGAAAAATTAAAATGATTTTCTTTCTTCCACATTGCTTTAACTCTTGTGTAGCTCTTAAACGTTTAATAAACTACTTCAATGTGGTTTTGAGCAATCTGAGGGGTGCAGATTTTAAGATACTGCAAATTTGTGATATTTTCTGTCATATATGCCCCTCAATGTCACTCAAAATGTGTTGAGGTCCCTAAAAAAAATGTACGAAAAAAGGAGTAGAAAATGGGAAAAGTCAGCTCACCATTAGAGATGAGCGAATTTGTTCAGATTCAGTTCCGAATACGATTGCAATCGAATATTGTTTTTGCAATATTCGTCGAACACTGCCGAACGTCATTAGAGTCAATGGGAATAGAAATTACCGAATATGTTTGGAACCAATCATAAGACAAACATTCAGCACGAATAGTTTTCGAATATAGCTTGAATATGTCAAAATCAGATTCAGGGACAAAATCCAAACAAATTCGCTCATCTCTACTCACAATTTGCAGTCTCTTTCTAAGAATGAGTTCCACGCACGGAGCCACCTGGCTTGGGCATGCAAGTTCCAAAGAATGAAGAAAAAATGTATTCCAGCATAGAAAAAACAAAACTTTGTTTTTAATGGAAAAAATTCATAAAAACAGGCACAAAACGGACAAGATATAGATCCCAGAGAGCTACCAATCTATGCGTTTCGACACTCCAGTCTTAATCATGGTTAGTATCGGTTTTCAGACTGGAGGCTTAAAAACATTTCATGGAGCAAACAGGTGAAAAAGTCAGTGCTAATTGTTAGTTAAATCACAAGGTGAGTAGATTTAACCCTTTGTGAAAGCACTTTAGCAACATGCATGTACCATGTAAAATAAAAACAATAAATCATGAAAAGACAATATGCACAAAATAATCAATACCATGAATGAGACAGACTCTTATTGCAATGCATATCCAGACTGAAAAAATATCAAACACGAAAATAACAAATAAAAAATACAAGAAAAAAACATGTTATAAATCATACTGGAGTATGAGGTCTTGTCGCACGTTCAGACCTTGTGGAATCCTTCCGGGTGAGTATAGAAC
>VIAB01016145.1:26428-36653 GCA_009801035.1 Oophaga pumilio | reverse complement strand
CCCTAACAAGGGGTCACTGAATCACAATATTTTGATACAATTTTGCACATGTGTCCTTGCTTGCGTTTGTTTTTTTCCTGATTCAAATAAAATTATTTTTAAATCTGACATTCTAATTCCAGACTTTTTGGTATTTTTTTTCTTTTGTTCTCCCATACACGGACATGTAGAATGGATTTGGGAATGCAGGGTATGTTTAAATGATGGGGATTTTTGAGCAGTCAAAAATGAGGAATTTTCCAGCAGAGCATTGTTGTAATCAAAATTGTCCACAAACATATCAATCTATAAGAGGGGCCTCAGATGGCCTGAAGCAATTACCTCATAATAGTAAATGGGAGCTCATGAAACAAAACATCAAAAAAGAGCATTGTTATGTAGCATTTTCTGGGCATTTTTTGTCCTGGTGCATTTCTGTTAACGTTTAATTTCCATATCTTTAAGCATTTTGTTACTGTTTTCTTGTGGTGTTTCCTGCAAATGTTTTTAAGCATATTTTTGTGAGCGATTTTCTAAAAACAAAATTAAATCTGTTAAGCAATAAATCCAATTCCAGTATTGTATAATGCAAAAATGCCACAAACAGTAGTCTTCCCATTAACATCTATTGTAAAGCATGAAGTGCCTTCATAGCGGAAAATGCTCGAAGAGTTGTCAGGCCTTTTTTTTTAACCAAAAATCTTTTTAAAAAATGCCATCTGAACATATCTTCAGGGTGGATTTTTGTAAAGCAATGTCAGTACTGGACTACTTTACTAAAAAATGACTGACAAGAACTGTTGCTTGGTTAGTTCTAAGCTTCAAAACATTGGTTTTATTTTGTTTTGTAGCTTCATACCACTCACAGTGATACAATCTGTTATTCATTTTAGTTCAGCCTGCCTATTAACAATAATGTCATATAAGACTGTCATAAAAATATCTCTCCGTTCTCCACATTTTAGTGATACTGTAAATATCAACCAGCTAATTGACTGACCGAGAGGAAAAGCTCAGGGCAAACCTACTGATGCATTCACAGTCATGTAGACGCGGGCACATTATGCAATCCATGGCAACTGCTTTATAATGCAACCCTGAGAGATTCTGAACACTCTCAAAACTTGGCACTTCGGTATGCAAATGACAAGCTTGACTAATAAATGTTTGAACACGTGCAGATTTGACCTTTTCAAACCAAAGAATAATCTTGTCATCTACAGATGACATATGGAATTCATAGTAACCCTTTATGTGTTCATCTGCTTCTTATAACTTCTACTCAGTAGCGTAGCTACCAGGGGGCTGAGGGGCAGTGGCCCCGTGCACCGCGCTCTGAGGGGGCCCACCCGGAGCTATGCTATGTAACTGTATGGGCGAGCACATCGCGCCGATACAGTTACACTCTGCGGCAGAGCAGGGAGAATCAATCTCCCTGATCTGCCACCCGGACGCTATGGGGTCCCTGAGGAGGCGGTGGGGGGCCCTGTGCCAGCAGTGGGCCCCCTGCTCATCATCGCAGGGTCAACTGTATCGGCTAGATGCCAATACAGCTGACCGCATTGATGAGAGAAGGAGCGTTACGCTCCCTCTCCCGTCATCCCCCTCGCAGCGTCTGATGTCACCAACACCGACACTGACAGGCGGTCGCGATGACGTCAGTACTCGGCGCCCACAGGCCGGAGATGTGCGGGTGCTCAGGGCACCGCGGGAACAACAAGGAGTGGAGGAGAGGTGAGTATTGGATTTCTTTCTTTCATTGGGGTGCATTATACTATATAGGCTGACTATGGGGGTGCATTATACAGTAAAGGCTGCCTATGGGGGTGCATTATACTGTATAGGCTGCCTATGGGGGTGCATTATACTGTACTGGCTGCCTATGGGGGTGCATTATACTGTACAGGCTGCCTATGGGGGTGCATTATACTATACAGGCCTATGGGAAGTACATTATACTATATTGAGGACTATCAGGTACATTATACTATATTGAGGCTATCTAGGGGCCATCATACAGTGTGGAGATTACAGTGAAGGGGCCTACACACAGTGTTGGGGCCATCAAGCAGTTTGAGTTCTACTAAGGGATCAGTATACTATGTGGGGGTACATTACACTGAGGAGGCATTGTTATGTACAAGAGAGCATCATACTGTGTATAGGGGAGTTGTACAGGGGGAGACTTGGGACATTATTCAATGTTAAGTGGGCACTTATTGTATAGGGGAACTCGGGTTACTGTGACTATCAAAGGGGCACACAGGGCACTATTACTTTCTAGGGGGCAAAATGCAGGCTCTGTTTTCTAGGGCACTTGCGCCCAGCATTACTATATTCTAGAGAGTTGCTTTAGAATTTTGAGGGCACAGAAAACCACACAGTAGGTGCAGTAATAGGGACACATACGGCAGCAGCATTGGGGTACCAGTAGGTTGAGGAGTTTGTGCAGTTGGGAATAGATGGTGACGTGCTGAAAATATGAAAAGTGAAATGTGTCTTTGTTGTAATCTCTGCAGACGAGTCCTGGGTGGAAGTAGTTGTGTCGGTCTGGGCCAGATGGAAAGACCGGAAAAGTGAACAACTCCATCAGAAAGAACATCAGCTGTAAGTCACCATCTGTAACTGTACTTTGAATCTGTTATATGTTCTGCAGGACTGTTATCTACCATTGACCATATGGCGGTAATATCAATGTTGGTCTTTGTATATAGATTATTTTCAGCAACAGTGCGGTCATCTGCTGAGGTTCTCCTCCACTATTAGGGTGCATCACCCAGTTGTAATCAAGGTTACCTGGTTGGGGCCCACTCAGAAGCTTCGCCCCCCTGAACCAAAACCCTAGCTACTCCTCTGCTTCTACTAAAGGGGTAAATGTCCTACCTCAGTCATTTATGGCATATTAGAAGGATATGCCATACACGCCTGATAATGGCAGTTTCTACCCTATCTGAAAAAACAGGGTGCTATCTTAAGCAACCATGAATGGAAAGGCTTCCATGCAAATAAAGTTTTCACCATTCATTTCTGTGGGAATCATAAAAAACAAGCAAGCTTGGGACCTACATACAGTATATCAGGCTTTTATGGAATATCTAATAGATATGCTATATGTACTGTATCTGACATGGTAACATTCTTTTATTGGCTTAAAAGCCCATATTTACTAAGGAAATATATTGAATGGTCCATACCTCCTAAAATATCTGTTGCATATTGAACTATAGCAAAAAGATGTGTGTGATTAAAACAAAGCTTTTAATAAAAATATGTTGATCCAAGTAGTAACGTTTCTCCTTGTGGAGATTGACATGTTAAGCATGCTGAGATGAGGAAACTTAAAGCCGCAATGCTCCTCTGGGAAATATGAAAATTGTCTCTTCAGAGAGGAAGAGGACTAGAATTCTAGTGCCATCTATTGGAAGTAGCAATCCTAAAAGGCAATGTCGACCATTTAACGAGCCTTGTCACATGACTTAGGATAAAAGCCAAACCAGAATGTTACCATGTCAGATACAGTACATATAGCATATCTATTAGATATTCCATAAAAGCCTGATATACTGTATGTAGGTCCCAAGCTTGCTTGTTTTTTATGATTCCCACAGAAATGAATGGCGAAAACTTTATTTGCATGGAAGCCTTTCCATTCATGGTTGCTTAAGATAGCACCCTGTTTTTTCAGATAGGGTAGAAACTGCCATTATTAGGCATGTATGGCATATCCTTCTAATATGCCATAAATGACTGAGTTGGACATTTACCCCTTTAGTAGAAGCAGAGGCGTAGCTAGGGTTTTGGTTCAGGGGGGCAAAGCTTCTGAGTGGGCCCCAACCAGGTAACCTTGATTACAACTGGGTGATGCACCCTAATAGTGGAGGAGAACCTCAGCAGATGACTGCACTGTTGCTGAAAACAATCTATATACAAAGACCAAGGAGCATTGCGGCTTTAAGTCTCCTCATCTCGGCATGCTTAGCAAGTCAATCTCCACAAGGAGAAACGTTACTACTTGGATCACGGTCAGACGCCTCTCACACAGCCAAACCAGATCATCTCACACTGTGCACTGACAAGGGGCAGTAGTACCCTGAAACACAGTGTCTGCAAATTGAGATTCTGGTTTGGCTTTTATCCTAAATCATGTGACAAGGCTTTTAGGATTGCTACTTCCAATAGGTGGCACTAGAGTTCTAGTCCTCTTCCTCTCTGAAGAGACTATTTGAATAAAAATATGTTAAAATAACTGCAATTTCAGTCTCAAATTTACCAAAATAACCTATAACAAAACATGTGAATGAAAATGAAACAATAGTAACCTATAGGTGACACAAGTATTGATAACGATCCTACCTTGACAGTGATCAGTCTTAACAGAGTTGGTCTATATACCAATAAAAAGCCACTCTACAGAGCACAAGGAAAAGTTACCCCAAGGTTACAGAGATGTGGATGATGACCCTAACCTGTCAGTGGTCAGTCTCAATAGAGGCTGTCTATAACCCCAAAAAGTCACCCAACCCAAAACAAGAAAAAATCAATCACTACAAATCTGTCTGTTGACATACCAAACATCAATGACAGAATAAATATGAAGAATAAAAAAGAAACAATCTCACCGATGTAGATATAGTCATGGCATATCAAATCATGTCATATGGATTCCTATTTCTTATCCTCGGCAAGCAGGTACTGACACCCTACAAAAGACTCTATACACTTACACGGCCCTGATTTGTTCCTGTAACTCCTACCCTGATCAGGGCAGTCCACAGCTGTCCCTGACCACCAGGAAGCCTTAGACTGTCCCTACATAATTTCACAACAAGTTTCTCCCAACTGGGTTCATCAGGGAAGTGCAGCATGAGTCCATATGTCCAAAGAAGAGACAGTTCTAAATCCCTAAACGCCCTGGTCTAGAACGTGCATAGGTCTACACTGCTCATCTACATTGCTTTCCCTCACACATTTTGAACTATCTGAAAGCAGGTTTAGACTGGCCCACAGAAGAACAAGAGAATCAATCACTATACGACAGTCCTACCTTTAATCTAATAGACTCTATCATTGCAGCTACAGTATTTATTGTTGCTGTCCAAAGTTTACAAATGCTCCTCCCAAGAAATTACTACAGAAGTGCAATCTTGCACATGCTCATTTTCTCACAGTTGTGAACAAGTCCAAAGTGTGTGCAATCTCAAGAGAATTTAAACAATACAGAAACGTAAATGACTGGGCATGTGCATCATCTGCCTACATCCGGTGTCAAGTGAGTGCAGCTCTCTACAAAACCAAGCAGGCAGAAAGAGCTGCAGCTATGTCATGAGGAGACTTGTACATCTACAAACGTGAACTCTTACCGCAAAATCTTAGGCACTCAGTATGTCACCATATGGTTAGATAGTCACCTACAGAAGCAATGCTACCATTTACGTCATGCTGATTCTCATGGAATTGAGATGATTTCAGCACGACAATCCAACCATCTAGTACGGAGGGGCTTCCGAACCCGACAAATGCAGCTGGAAGAGAAGGATTGGCCACAATTTAAGTGATCAAAGTATCCCTTGGAAAAAGCTGCAGCTTAGAATTGTTTGATAGCTGATACTCACTCCATACAGAACACATACTGTACATGCTCAGCCAAGCTAAGCTAGTGACAACAGATAGCTGACTGCCAACAATCACTTGGCTAACAGCTTTCCAATATGTATGGCCAGCTTAACAGTTAAGTAATATACTAATGTGATGTACTAATGCTTAGATATCTGGCTCTACTGATCTGACCTAATAAAAAAATAGAAAAGCACATAAATATCAAGCAGTGTTAAGGTGTTCATAAATCTTTCAATTTTTTTTCTGTTTTTCTGCTGACTTCCCCTTACAAACTGGTACCTTGGCTATGCTCTAGCTCCTGCAAGTGGGTGCTTGTCACAGGGTGAGTATTACTGCAAAATAATGTTGCAACACCTTACTTATATGTCTGGAGAACATACAGAAATACAGGCTCTCACACACATTGGCAGGCTATCAATGAAGTTATTAATGGTTATCTGAGGAATGATCTGTCCAACTGAATGCATTTGGGCATGCAAATCATCATGATCCTCTGTTGGCAGATACTTTGCAATTTCTGACTAATTGAATCTTAGATGTGCTCAATGAGAGACATGTCTGGAGACACTGCAGGTATTGGTAGCACAATTAGACCACTAGGCTGACCATAGTAGCATAAGCAATATTGTCAAGATGAAAAATGGCTCCTGGGACAATTTGGAGAAATGGCAGTACCTCTGGTTCCTCCACAAAATCAATATAATGCCAAACCTGGAATGAAGACTGAAGGGGTCCGGCTACTGTACATTATGCAGCGGGGTCTCGAACATATTATTCAAGCACGCCGAAGACACTCGGTTAGCACCCAAGCATGCTCGGATAACACCTTATCCCAGCACGTTAGCTCATCACTATTATCTATGCATAATCACATTGATGCAATTACAAATTATATGCAATCCAACTAAGTAAGATATGGCTTACTAGAGCCATCTACTATGAAAAAGCAATCTGTGCAACGTCGGTAGGCGATTTTTATCAGTTATTTGTTGCAAGTTCCTGCAGAGACTCATTATTTTTATACAATAAATGTTATGTTGTTTGATAACCCCTCATCACTGTAACTGATTATTAGTCTTCCTCATAAGATAAAACATAATTTAGTACTTACTTTCTTCTGGTAGGTCATATTCTTCTGCCTCTCTTTCCATCTGCTGACACCATCCTTCCATCCTCTCTACCTCTGCCTGCAACATCTTAATGAACCACTCTCCGTCCCTGTGACACGGGGATGCTCTGCCAGAGTCTGGGAGACTCCGAGTGCCTCTGTCCATCCAGGACTCCTGACGAGACTCTTCTCCTGTATCATACTGCATTTGATAGTCTTCTCTGTATGCCCATTGGCCTTGAGTATGAACTGTCTTATACACTGAGTACTGCTGGCTGGTGTCTGAGGGTTCAGAGGAGTGTCGCTGAAATGAGCGTCCAAACTGGAGGCCTTTGTCTTCTGTGGGAACAGTCAGTCCAGGAAAGCCTTCAAGCTCCAAGTCAGCCTGAACTCCAGCAGTCACACTGTTGGAACGCTTAAATCTTGCCCTCCTGTTATAGAGGAAAAGAACAATTAAAGACAAATGAGTTATAGAATGTAAAAGTGTGCAAGAAAGTTTTTTAATAGAATTATTGCTTCATTGCTTCCTAGCAGAGTGAGTTACATGCCTAACTCTTCTCATAGACACATACAAACTAAGAACTAACAGTGCTCTCTGGATGGCAAAACACACAATGCTTTATGGTCTATATTAACAGTACATAGAAATTCCAGCTGCAAGGAATTCTTCCCCAGAAGTAATACCGCAATAGTATTCTTGTAAATTGTCATAGGACTTATAGCGACAAGGGTAGTTCCTACCTAAGGTGCTTTGGCCACTATAGACCATGGCATCTAAGAAGTTAAAAGATAAGAAGCTCCAATCTAGGTAATTTCGAAGGGATTCTAGCTGTCTGTAAGAACTAACTGCTATAAAACATAAGCTTCCAAATCTGAGCTGCGCTTGTATGGCATAGTACAGAAAGGTGAGTCGTACCTGTATACCTCGCATACAAAGGTGCAGAGGGACACACTACAGTAAATTAATAAAAACTGTCCCACTTGTAAAAGATAACACACAAAGGCCTTTACTTTATGTCATGTGTTGTTCTTACAGCTATCTTGTAAGAAATTTTGATGGCAAAAATTACCTGTGTTTTAGTGTATCATCAACTACTGCACAATACTGTGCTGGCAGAAGCAACGTGCTAAACGAGGCAGGTACATGACATTAGGGCTGTGTGGGTGCATATAGACAATAAAATGCTTATTAAGATATCTAGAATGCCGAATATGAAAAAAAAATATCACATGGAAAGTGTAAAAATATTATTTTAAGAATTTTATGAAGGATTTCAGCTTTTATCTCTAAAAATTCTTCTTCTCTGAAAATCTTCTTAGCACTCTATATGTGTGGGTTAACTTCTAGTGTGTTTATTACTTGTGTTTAATGTAATTACACAATTTTAGGAATGAATAAGTTAGTTAATGAATAACAAATAAATAATTTGGAGCTTCTGTAGCCGATTCCATAAAATATAGGCCCTGACCCAGAATTCTACCATTAAACACCCTCAAATGTTGCAAGAGTTTTGGATATCATGAAGTTGCACAAAAATGTTATAACTATTGGCATTTTTTCACACCAGTTCAGGCCAGCTCTTCCAAAATAAGCGGATCTAGGATGGAGCTAGGCCAGGACAGGGATTGTCATCGCCTGTTCAACAAATTCATTATAAGTGCCATCATTTCCTATGCAGGAAATGTTACTCCAATTCCTAACTAGGAGCTCCAACAAGTCCCTCAAAAGTTTCATTGATAAAATGTGCCTAATTTATGAATTGATGTGTGCCTCTAAGTGTATTAGGAGTGTCTGATTGCTTCACACCCATCTTTAAAATTGGTGTATGGTGGTCTTAATGAATAGGGTCATAGTGTACAAAAATAGCACAGCATGCTGGTCTGTTTTGTCTGATAAAATGCTGGACACCTTGAAGGAAACTTGAAACCCAATACATCCAATACGGTATGCTGAGCAATGGTGGTGTCTATCATGAGATGGATATTGATCTGTCATGATTTCTGATTCTCTATTTCTATAACAGATTAGAGCAATGGAAGAGCAATGGAAATTAATAACGCAGATATGAGTAGAGCCTAAAATGGTAGAGCAAAGAATGAATAAAAGAATGACATTTTCCAGCTTTCACCAACAAGGAAATTCACATTTTATAAACTGGCTACAGTTCTAAGTAGGAGATGGTCTGCAAGTGAGATATTTCCATTCTGCTGAAATCATGTGACAGCAATGCGTGGAAGCAGCCAACAAAAAATACCAACATTAGTACAGATTTTTGCTTGAGAAGTTGAACATTCCTGGGACAATTCATCAAAATTTACATTTTGTACACAAGAAAATGGGTGCAGCTCAAAAAAATTGACATTTCCAATAGTTTTATGCCAATTCTCAAGACACAGTTTGATAATCAGACCCTATTTGGCCAAATAATTGTTACCTCAAAACACAGTGTCTGCAAATTGAGATTCTGGTTTTGGCTTTTATCCGAAGTCATGTGACAAGGCTCGTTGGAAAGTCGATATTGCCTTTTCGGATTGCTACTTCCTATAGGTAGTACTAGAGTTCTAGTCCTCTTCCTCTCTGAAGGGACAATTTGCATTGTGTCCCATATTAAATGGAATTAGTTTCTTCTGGTGCTGACGTTATCAACCCTTTCTATGCTGGTCAGAAACATGCAGCTCGATTTTAGCTGCTTCTGATCTGGTCTTTATCTCTTCCTATATAAACTGGTCAGACCTTCTTGTCCCTACTGGTGAAAGATTTGTCTTCCTGTGCTGTGTGCTAAAGCTAAGTGGTTGAAGTAGAGATGTTGTAGAAATGTTCTGTGGTTTACTGTATTACGTATGTTTATTTCCGGGTCCCTGTTTCCATTTAGTTTATTCCTCCCAGTCCCTATCCTCCTCCCTATTGTTGGTTAGTGCTTTTGTCCGATAGAGGTTTTCTGTTATCCCTTTTTTGTTTTTCTGTACTGTTTACATTATATTTCTGTCCCATGCCTCATGAGGTGGGGAGGAGACTGATCATTGTTTAAAAGGAGCAAAGTAAGGTCGAAGACTTGGGCTTCTCTACCTTCAAGAGTACCACCGGGACAGGAATAGTTAGGGTCCCAGTTCAAGGGACAGTTTGAGGCCCTCCTTCCTTACCAAAGATCGTCACAGTGTGACAAAAAGCTGTGACCCTTAAGCACTTTCGTGAGAAGGCAATTTTCTTTAATGCTTTTGTTTTTATCCTCTCTGATTTCCAGAGAGGATGTCTTTTCAATTTTTCATTAATTTTGATGTATAAGTACTTGTTTTTTGCAGTTTTTTGTGAGTTGTAGCTTTGAATGACACCATTCATCTTACCAAACAATGTAGCGTAAAATGGGAAAAAAAATTAAAATGTGGTAAAAATGCAAAACATACGCAATTCTGTAATTGTTTTTTGGATTTTGTCTTTACACTGTTCAATATATATTAAAAATGACTTAACATGATTTCTCAGGTCAGTATGATTACATACAGTAGATGCCAAGTTTATCATTT
>VIAB01016144.1:14839-31879 GCA_009801035.1 Oophaga pumilio | reverse complement strand
GATGGGGAAAAGCAATGATGCGAGTGATGGGGAAAAGCAATGATTGGAGTAATGGGAAAAAAGCAATGGGGGAGAATGAGCGCTGGGGAGGATGAGCGCTGGGGGAGAATGAGCGCTGGTGGGAATGACTTCTTGCTGTTAACCAGTTAATGTTTTCTTGTCCACCACACTGCAGTGTCAAAAGAGGAAGACAGCGAGAAAGGCAGCAACATCGCATCAGAGAGCTCTTGACCTCGAAACAGAAAATCTTCAGATCCTAGTATTGTAACATAATATTAAAAATAATAGTTTTTCATTATGTGTTGCCTATAAATATGAAACTGTCCTGTCTAACCACCACTCTTGCCCCGACGAAGCCACTGAAGAGGCGACATGCGTTGGGCACAGTTTGGTCATGTTCTAAGCATGGGACTTCCCATATTTAGCCTTCTACTTTTGGCTCTTTGTATAGGTTCATTTAGTCGTGATAACCTATTTCCACCTGTTTTGTAACAGCTTTTCTTGTGGAAAACCTGATGCGGCCCAGCCTCACCCAGATTCTACCTCCAGCGGCCCCCGGGTAAATTGAGTTTGAGACCCCTGATTTAGATGGTATTTTTTCTTAGTATGAGCTGAACCTGATACATTGATACGGTGACAGCTCCATTTATCGTACATTACTTGTCTTGGCTTTTTAATGTGGAATCATATTCTGATATACATATGGGCACTTTTTTCATTTTTTTACTGTCTGTGTCTACTTGAACTTGGATAGGGTATATATTATGGCTTTCAGAGATACCGACGTTGAGCAGGGGCGCCATTTCGCAAAATACTAGGGTGCCAACCTCTGCTGCCAGGTAGGGTGAGGAATAGGAGACGACTAAGGACTTGACAGGTTCATTTGTTTCACTGTCTGGCATAAGTTGACTAAACCTGAGAAGATAATAATAATAATAATCTTTATTTATATAGTGCCAACATATTCCGCAGCGCTTTACAGTTTAACAGTTTCAAAACACAAGTCATAAGTAACAACGTTAATAATACAATAATTAAAGCAAAATAAGACGACCCTGCTTGTGAGAGCTTACAATCTACAATGAGGTGGGGTTGATACAAAGTACAGGTGTGTATGTACAATGGTGTATTTACAATGATGGTCCAGCCATCTTGAGGGAGTGAGTGATGGATGGAGATAGTGAGTGGGCTACACACGCGCACTTACACATAAAATGACTTTGATTAATGATTGTGATAGGCCGCTCTGAACACCTGAAACTATGGAAATTGTGGATAGTCCTAATTTCTTGGGATAGAGCATTCCAGAGGATTGGCGCAATGCGGGAGAAGTCTTGGGGTCGGGAGTGGGAGGTACGGATTAGTGCAAAGGTTAGTCGAAAGTCGTTTTGCAGAGAGAAGCGGTCGGTTAGGCCAATAGACAGAAATGAAGGAGGAGATGTAGGGGGGTGCTGCACTGTGGAGAGCAGTGAAGATCCTGAAATACCCTGAGAGTTCTCTTTGTTTATGTGTTTAATATTTGTGAGTGCTATATGCTTTTAATATTTAAAAAAAAAGTTATTTTTCAGGGCTCTATCTTTTTTCTGGGTTCTAATGAGCACACCAAAACCAGCTAAAATGAGCTCCCTGGCGTGGGACTCCAGACAATATCCTGACGACAAGACATGGGTAGTTTGCATGCTGAAGAATAACCACACTTCACCACCAATGACTGGGCCCCCATGCTGAAAGTGGGTGCGGTGTTGCACTGTTTTGAATATTCCAGCAAAATGGCCAGTGCTGATGACACCATCATTGGTGTTTCGATACCAATTGTTTGTCTGTTGGAAACAACACTACAGGCAAAGATGCATGAGATAATTAGGGAAAGGAAAAGAAGGGGGAAGTGAATAAAAATTAGCGTTTATTAATTATTTTATAAAATAGTAGAAATGTTTAAAAATATTTCACATACTCCCAAATAAGGGTATATATTGATTCACAGCTTAATTTTGTTGTGTGCTTATTAAAGCTGTGACTCACTAATTCCCGATTGGAGGATTTGATTATAAAACGTCTATATTTAAATTGTGCTAATTCCTGATCATTGTCCCTAATGAATGAAAGGCCAGGTAAAATGATATCAAATGTTATATATTAGGTCACGAGAATAATTACAAATGATTTATCATACAGAATAACTTCTTGCAATTATCAGATTGAGCTGTGTAGTAACCACTGAGTTCCTCTCATAAGGGTTCAATTATTCAGTGGCACTATTACATCACCAGACAGGGGTAAATAGCATATTGAATTATAAGATTATTAACTGTGTAGCGTCTTAAACCAGTTATATATATCGAATCCACATATGACTGATATAGTATGCGCTGCTGTGAAATACTGTAACTCTGTTGTATTGCAGATACAAATAATATCCAGCTCTCAAACGCTGCAAAAAGAATCTGACATGCAAGCCACACCTAACGTATATGTGACTGGCCATACCAGATCTACATATGGAAGATCCAATAATAAGTCAATGTGTCTCCGCTGTAGTCTCGACACATTAAGTGTCTCTGCCGACTGATAGACCGATATGCCAGCCGGTACTGAATATATGCGGCTAGCTTGAGGGACTGCATGTGACTGTGGCAGCTACTCGGCGTGTGGTATCCGCTAACTGAAGACCACACATGCACATAAGATAATAAGCACACAGATATACAGTGGGGAAAATAAGTATTTGATACACTGCCTATTTTGCAAGTTTTCCCATCTACAAAGAATGGAGAGATCTGTAATTTTTATAGTAGGTACACTTCAAACATAATAAACAAAAAAATTACATTGTATGATTTTAAAATAATTAAATTTTTATTGCATGAAATAAGTATTTGATCACCTACAAAACAGCAAAAATTCCGGCTTTCACAGACCTGTTACTTTTTCTTTAAAACACCCTCCTACTCTGCACTCAGATCCAGAGGATCTGTATAAAAGACACCTGTTCACACACTCAATCAATCACACTCCAACCTCTCCACCATGACCAAGATCAATGAACTGTCTAAGGACACTAGGGACAAAATTGTAGACCTGCACAAGGCTGGAATGGGCTACATGACAAGAGGTAAGCAGATTGGTGAGAAGGCAACAACTGTTGGCACAATTATTAAAAAATGGAAGAAACACAAGATGCCTGCCAATCTTCATTCGTCTGGGGTTCCACGCAAGATCTCACCTTATGGGGCAAGGATGATTCAGAGAAAGGTCATGAATCACCCCAGAACTACACGGGAGGACCTGGTCAATGACCTGAAGAGCACTGGGACCACAGGCTCAATCATTAACATTAGTAACACACTACGCTGTTATGGATTAAAATCCTGCAGGGCACACAAGGTCACGCTGCTCATGGCAGCACATGTCGAGTTCGTTCGATAACTTTTGTAGTTCATTGATAACTATCTGGATGATTCAGAGGAGGCATGAGTGCAGTTCATGTGGTCAGATGAGACCAAAATAGAACTTTTTGGTATCAACTCCACTCACCATGTTTGGAGGAAAAAGAAGTACAACCCCAACAACACCGTCCCAACCACCGACCCATCACACTTTGTGGGTGCTTTTCTGCAAATGGAACAGGATGACTGCACCGTATTGAATAGATAATGGATGGGGTCATGTATCGTGAGATTTTGACCAACTCCTTCCCTCAGTAAGAACATTGAAGACTGGCTGAGCATGACAATGACCTGAAACACACAGCCAGGGCAATGAAGGAGTGACTCCGTAAGAAACATTTCAAGGTCCTGGAGTGGCCTAGCCAGTCTCCAGACCTGAACCCAGCAGAAAATCTTATGAAGGAGCTGAAACTCAAGCCTCAAAACCTGAAAGCCTCGAAACCTGAAAGATCTGGAGAAAATCTGTATGGAGGGGTGGGCCAAAATCCTTGCTGCAGTGTGTGCAAACTTGGTTAAGAACTACAGGAAACATCTGACCTCTGTAATTGCAAACAAAGGTATATGTACGAAATGTTAAGTTCTGCTTTCCTATTGTGTCAAATAATTATTTCATGCAATACAATGTAATTTAAATATGTAAAAATTATACAATGTGATTTTCTGTTTTTTATTTTTAGATTCCGTCACTTACAGTTGAAGAATACCTACGATAAAAATTACAGACCTCTCCATTCTTTGTTAGTGGAAAATCTTGCAAAATTGGCAAGTATCAAAGAATCAAATACTTATTTTCCCCACTGTATGTGGGCTGTCAGATTATATACTGCTTATCAGACCATGCCGTTATTGAAGCACATTTTATATTAGATTCCCCTGTCTAGATAGATCCTTTTGGCGGCGTTTGAGAGCTGGATACTATTTGTATCTATAATACAGCCCTCCTGAATCAGCCCTCCATCTGCTCTCTTCCACCATCCAGGGAAGAGGGGGGCTGCCATGGACCGCAGTGTTATGAATGTGCTAGAGATGGTTTCTGAGCAGAGGCTCCCTCTGGTGGTTACAGACAGTACTGAACCTTTCAGCGAGGAGTGGCAATCTGGAATCACGGACTGGTCTGATATAAGGGAGGTTCCCTCCCATGATGGTTGCCGGTGATCAATTTTTCTTGTCTCAATTGTGGTTCCTGGTTCATTTGGAAGTTTGCTGGAGTCCTGCCTGCATCTCCTGCTTTCAGATAAGATATTTTTTGCTTTTCTTTTTGTGCTTGCTTTTTGCATTGTTTTCTGCACTTTTGTGGAGGTCAGCCAGGTCCCCTCCTGGGGCCTGAGCTCCTCACAGTTTTTCTGCAGCCACTGTTATTTGCTCATTTGCTTTTTCGTGTTTTTTCAGCGGCTGCTGCTTGGTTTTTGTTCACACTGAGATCTGATTTAGTGGGAGGCGAGATCGTGTGATCTCAGTATTTTTGTAATCAGAATTGTTGGATTTTTGTAGGGTTTTCTGGGTTGCAGAAAGTAATCTCTCCTGTCCTATCCTATTTAGTCGGCTTGTGGCCCCAGCATTTGCTCAGTCTATTTTCTGCCTATGTTTGTATTTTCATCTTGTCTAACCGCCATTATATGTTTGGGGGCTTCCTATTTTCTTTGAGGATCTGCTCCGGGGCAGATAGCTTTCATCTTTCTGCCTTTAGGTGTAGTTATCTCTCAGGCTGTGACGAGGCATCTAGGATCAATGTAGGAATGCTCCACGGCTACCTCTAGTTGTGTCGTTAGTTTAGGAATCTGCAACCCATCAGTAGCCAACATCTCAGGTGTTCGGCTGCCCTGCTGTTGTTCCTGTCCTCCTCAGCTACCAAAACATAACACCGCAGTACACCAACCCGACAAACAAGGAAACTCAAACAAGAGTAACTAAAAATACCAGGCATACAAATATACAAATATTCACTTACATATACAGAGGAATGCACTGGGGAGTGGAGGACAGGGAAAAAACAAAATAAGAAGAGGGAAGGGAATTATCACACTTACAAACCCACACAACAGTCACAGATAACTCCTCCAAACTCCTCATATAAACACCTCTCCTCCAAGCCATGCAGCATAAGGTAGTTCTGACATGAGTTTCAATCAGGACCCAGATTATAAATGGGAAAGGAGTGGCCAACCGAGCTCAGCTGAGAGCTCGGACTCCCAGAGCTTCCAACATGGCCGATTAACCCCTGTTCTGCCAAAAGAAATTAGCACCATTTAAAAAGAAGGTGAAGTGCTTCTTTTCAGCACAAGAGTAGGAGCAATCAGATGCTGTGGTCTTCTGGCTCATCTCTGTTGTGGTAACCCCGTGACAGTACCTCCCCTTCTACGAGGGATCTCCAGAACCTCATCTTTCCCGGCACATGTCAGCTGTTTTGACCTGTTAAATGCCTCTGTCAAACTCTGACAGTGGCATTTAAAGCGCACTTCCGGCCACCCGGTGGTCGGCGCTCATAGTAAGTCAGCAAATTTATTATTATTATTATAGATTTTTATAGCGCCATTTATTCCATGGCGCGTTACATGTGAAGAGGGGCAATTATAGACAAGTACAGTAAACATGAGCAATACAAGGCACACACAAGTACAGAAGGAGAGAGGACCCTGCCTGCAAGGGCTCACAGTCTACAGGGATGGGTGAGGATACACTAGGAGAGGGTAGAGCTGGTCGTGCGGTGGTTCAGTAGACTGATGATCACTGCAGGTTGTAGGCTTGTCGGAAGAGGTGGGTCTTCAGGTTCTTTTTGAAGGTTTCCATGGTAGGCGCGAGTCAGATGTGTTGGGGTAGAGAGTTCCAGAGTATGGGAGAGGCACGGGAGAAGCTTTGTATGCGGTTGTGGGAAGAAGAGATAATCTGCTACATACAGGTGATCTGATCATCGCCTGTATGTAGCAGAGCTGATCGGGTTATGGCAGCTTCGAGTCTCCCATGGAGACTATTGAAGCATGCCAAAAGTAAAAAAAAAGTTTTAAAAAATATTAAAAAATAAATAAAAAAATATAAAAGTTCAAAACACCCTCCTTTCGCCCAACTCAAAATAAAACAATTAAAAAAATCAAACAAACACATATTTGGTATCGCCGCATTCAGAACCGCTCGATCTATCAATAAAAAAAGGATTAACCTGATCACTAAACGAAGTAGCGATAAAAAAGTCAAAACTACAGAATTACTTTTTTTGGTCACCACGACATTGCATTAAAATGCAATAACGGGAGATCAAAAGATCGTGTCTGCACCAAAATGGTATCAATAAAAAACATCAGCTCGGCACACAAAAAATAAGCCTTCACCCAACTAGAGGTCACAAAAAATGGAGACGCTACGGGTATCAGAAAATGGCGCTTTTTTTTAAACAAAGTTTGGAATTTTTTTTCACCTAGAGCCTAGACATGTTTGGTGTCTATAAACTTGAAATAGAAGATATTGTGGCACAGCTGTGTAGGTGCTCAAATAGGTTCCCAAACCAATAGTAAATATAAACAAATTTGGCACTCAACTCATAGAAATCCGTTGAAGGAAATATTTTTAATAGCAGTTCAAAATAAGGGTATAAACGTTTCAGTCTTTAATTGACCTTCCTCACTAAACCTACTGCTAGGTTGCTAATGGGAGTGTTGTGGACGGAAACCTGTGAAGGATGGATGGTCCAATTATAGGTAATGATTGGTACAGGAGTTTAATGATCAATAGAGGTCCCAAAGAGAGTGGGTGTAGGCCAAAATATATCCTTTTATAGCTGGAGTAGTTGTAAAGTAGATTACTCAAAGCTATCTAAGTAGTAGATGTATATGGACCCATATTAATCCCTGAAGGGTAATGTAAGTTAAAGATGGTTTGTCAGTAGTAAATGTTAGCAGCAAACACATATAAGTAAAAGGTCCCGTGGAAAAATTGAAGCGGTGGCGGGTGGTGGCACAGTTCCAGCGTCCAACGCGGTGTCCGTTGACCAAAAAATAAAAAATGCAAAACCAAAATTACCTCTGGTCGTTAAGGGGTTAATAAGCATGCAACAAAATTAATCAGTGACTCAGTATATACCCTTATTTGGGTGTATGTGAAATGTTTTTAAAATTACTATTTTATAAAATAATTAATAAATGCTCATTTTTACTCACTTATCCCTCTCTCCTTAATTTCCTTTCCCTAATTATCTACAGTTTTCGAGGGGTGAACACTTAAGTGAATAAAGTCCAATGAGATATGACAATACCATTATAGTATGGCTTTAGTTTCCTGCTTGGACACAAGTCTTTGCCCTATCTCTGGATTATATTACTGGAGTTTTTCACTATTCTAATACAGTGTAACTACTCCAAGAGTAATTTCCATAGGTATTTTTGGAATATTATGTACAGTATATCCTTAATGCTATAATATATTCGCTAAATCTAAGATCTCTAATTAATTACAATGTAGGCTCGCACGACAAAAAAGATAACATAAAAACAAAGTTTAAGGAATACCATCAGATAAGAGGAGAAACAACCATAGATAATCTGGAGACAGATGATCTTTAAAAAAATTTAGCGATATACAAATTAAGCATATGCAGGCAACATGGACAAAATTAAGCTTTTAACAGTATCTAGAACAAGGATTAATTCTAGGGGATTATGTATCTTTATCTTTCCCTCATAAGATCTCATAAAACAAAATCTTAAAGAAAGATGGGAGGTGACTTTGACAGAATGCTCACACAATCTAATGAGCATACTAATTGAAGATGAGACACATATTATAGAAAAACTGGAAAAAGAACTAGATGATAACTCCCCTAATGTGGGGAAGACATCATGGAGAAGATAACATTCCTAAAAATGAACAAGGTATGGATCACAAAGGACACGAATGTACCTTTGGCTGACTAGACAACTATACCAGCCACACCCAGCCATGGTTACACTGTATTTTCCATTTGTTTTATTTTGCTATGTCCCAAAATTTAAATAAACCAAAAAAAAATTAAAACAATGTGGGCCCCTTGTTCCACATACACTACAACATCCACTTCCACTTGAACCTCTGTTTCATGGTTCTAGATTTTTTATTGTTGTTAATTTGTGTTTATTTTTTTTCTCTATTATTTTAAGTCATTTGTGTTAAGGAATAATTTCTCAGTCTCCCAAGGATGACGTCAAAACCTTTAGTTGGATCAAAGAAAGGTTTATTGTAGCCACAAGAGCTCTGATCAATGTTAGAACAGAACTGCCTCCATTGTATCGGGGCACAATTCTTAAAATAAATTACAGAAGAATGTAAAAGTAGGAGGGACATGGGGAGATTATCACAGAATCAATCATATTACAGTACAGACAATTAACAATCAGATCATGACAAGAAGTTACATAAAGATGATTCTATGTGTTTAATTCTAAAAGGATAAAGATGCAACGTAACGGTTTGATGTTCAAGGTACTTACCCCAGACCACACTGACCCCTAAGGGCAGCATGACCAGGTTAAATGGCTTCTGCAAATACTGCAGTAGCTTTTGTCAACGTTATATCTTTGCTTAATAATTGCTTAGAAATAGAAGAGATTCACTTGCTGTAAATTGGTTTTCCTTTTCTGCTAAATAGACTGTTAAAGGGATCTGGGTAGATTGTTTTAAGGGAAAGTAATTATGGTTTATTAAATTTTCCAATCAAGTTGTTTTAAAAAAAATGTAGGCCCCCTCCCTTTGTTCCATGTACACCGCCACGTACACTTGCACCCCCTCCTCCACTTGGACATCTGCGTCATGATTCAATTTGCTATATTTACTGTATGTTAACTTTTTTGTTGGCTATTTATTTTAATTTTTTTGTTAAATGGCTACATCTAAAATTCTCATGCAGCCAGCGCTGACATCATTGAGATTACAGGAGTTGACTATGAACTCCGCTCAGCTTATTGACGTCACCACTCGGCAACGCAGCTGACTTCTCAGGCTCAGCTCAGTGTTTCATAGATTCACAGCTTAGTGGTCAGATTATGTCACGTCTCAGCCATGAAATCTAGATGTAGTAGAGTTGGAGCACATCGTGGGACATATGGATTATTGTCAGACAGGTGAGAAATACCAGCCAAGATACCGCTGACAGCTGAGCGCGAAACCATCGGTTTTGCCTGCGCTGTTTAGCAAAGCTAGAGGGGAATCCATACTATTGTTTTAATTTATTTATAAACCTTTTTACCGCTGGTCACATCTGCTAGCTCACATGCTGTCATCTACATGACAACGTGCGAACCGCAGTGCTCTAACTCGTTACCACCGATTAGAGCCGATGTTTTTCAGCTTGTCACACAGATGACAGCATGGGAAACACCGGATGTTCAAGCTCCCCATTCACTTGAATGTGGTTTGAGTTTGAGTTTGAGTTCAGGTACCGTTCTTATACCCAAACCAAACATCTGCAAAGAGTTTGTATGTTCTCCCTGTGTTTGTGAGGGTTTCCTCCCAGTACTCATTTTTCTTCCCACACACCAAAGACATATTGATAGAAAATTTAGATTGTGAGTCTTAATGGGGACAGTGCTAGTAATGTCTGTAAATATCTGTAAAGCGATGTGGAATTATTGGCATTATATAAGTGATTGAAATAAATAAATAAATAGATAAATAGAAATTGATGCTCAACCACACTCAGGTGGCACAAATATCACTTTCATAGACTACTATTGTCACAAAAATGTTTGGATAGTAACACAGGTAGTTGACTCAAAGATTGTGGAGGCCTGCTGGACTTGAAGGCTTACTTCTACAGGCAACACACATAAAGGAGACCCAACCAGGAGTCTACACATTTTTTAAAAATAGAGGCAGACACCACCAAAGTGTCATTAATTTCAATACAGTAGAACTAGAAAAATGGGGACCGACACTTATTCCAATACAGCCAACCCAGCAGATAGAGACCCAACCAGGAGTGTACACATTTCCAAAAATTATTGGCAGACACCACCAAAGTGGCACAAATTTCACCAAAGTAGAAATAGTATAATAGGGACCGACACATCTTCCACTACAGCCAACCCAGCAGATGGATACCAAACCAGGAGTGTACACATTTCCAAAAATTAGTTGGAATCAATTTCACGATAGTAGAAATAGTATAATAGGGACCTTCATGTCTTCCACTACAGCCAACCTAGCAGATGGACACCGGAGCAGGACTGCTCACTTTTCCACAAATTATTGTTGACATCAGCAGCAGCAACAGCAGGCACAGAAGCCCCACTAAAGAGATCACAGACTGCAATTATGCAAGATCAATGCAGCACACTAAAAACGGCAACATCGTCTAGTCTGTACAGTCTGCGATTGGGGTGCAAAAGTCCTTGGAGATTTATGACTTGTTCATCTTGATGAAAGTTAGGCAGTCTACACTTTCAAGGGACAGCCAGCTGCACTTATCTGTCAGGATACCACCAGCAGTGCTGAAGACATGTTCCGAGAGAACGCTGGCTGCCAGGCATGATAAAACCTCCAAGGCATGATGGGCGAGCTCAGGCCACTCATCCATTTTTGAAGACCAAAATGTCAAAGTGCCCAAACCCTCCCTGATGGTATTGATATTGAGTTCTAGATACTCCTGCACCATCCTCTCCAGTCCTTTACCATGAGTCAGACTTAGACTTTGTTGTGCTGGTGCACAAGCTGGTCTATAAATGTGTCAAAGGACTCACAGAAATTGCTTCTGCCACTCTCAATTCTGCTGTTGTAAATGTTTTGGCGTTGACTAATTGACATGCCAGAAATTAGAAGTCTAGAGCTGGGATGCACACTGTGTGCCTCACTGCTGTCTTGGGGGAAACTTTTCTTAAGGTTGTGTAAAAGCATATTTCGATACTCCAGCATAGTGGTTCTCTGTCCAGAGTGGGAAGCATCTGGCAAAATTTTGTCTCAGCGTAAATCTAACAGAGTGGCAACACAGTAGTCAGCACTATTTAGAATCATAACTATACGGTGATCATATTGCAGATAGTGCAGCAAGAAGGCACTCATATGTCGGGCTCTGCATGAGGCCCAAGCCCATGCTGTGTTGGTGGCTGAGTGACTGATGCTTGTTTCCTCTGTCCCCTCCCGCCAACCATGAACAGAGAATGGACTGTACTGTGTGTGATGTTGAGGTGGAGGAAGAGAAGTAGAGAAAAACATGCAGCCTCACACTCCGGTCCGAGTGCCGGCGGCACCGCCGGGTGTTGATGCGAGAGACTCGCACGAGAATCGTGCAAGTGTCTTGCAAGTGTGATCCCGGCCTAATAGGGATTATGAACTAATAAGAAACCTACAGAAATACTCCCATAGACAGTTTTATTGAAACAATTAACAGATACATAAAAACAAATAAGGAGAAGTTATGCTGAGAAAAAATCCTAAGGTAAATATTAAAAAAAAAATTTAAGTGGTCCCAAAATACTCAAAAACGTGAAAGCTGCTTCTATGGTATTACATATATCCGTGTGGAAAAGATCAAATTAATTTTTAATAAAACGTAATAACTATACACATATACATTTAGCTATTACAATATTGCAAGAACGAAATAAGTAAGAATTTGATTACCAATGTAATTTAAAAACATAATAATGACATAAAACGAAGGAGATGGCAATACATGCTGTACAGAGTACGAAAGACATTGTGCAAGGGAAAAAATCATCAATATTGTTAAATAGAGTACATGAAAAAATGGGTAAAGGTCTAATGCAAACAATACCTAATATCAATGGGTGACAAATGTCATGCCAGACATCTCAAGAAGAGCATAGTAGATAAAGTGCAAAGCAATATTACAAAAGTGCCAAGTGCTTGAGATGTGGAAACAATGCAGAGTAATGCTGGAAGATGTCCCAAATCTGTGCTGCAGATTAGTAAGGACAGTTAGAATAAAGCTATAACAGCATTAATCCGAATCTTATGTCCGCAGACAGGCCAGGGAGGTTAGTGCTTACAAAAATGACATTTTCGGTAATGCTTACCCAGAGTTGGACTTGCGACAGTGGACCCCTTTACGCGCATTTTGGCTGTTCTTCCTCAGAAGGGAAACACCTTTGTGCCTGCGACTCGGCCATCACTATGCTGAGTGTCCACCTCCGGAAGAAACTGCCAGGCGGCCACAGCCATTTGGCTTTTTTTTTTTCATGTGCGCCCCCCCTCTGAAAGGCAGGAGGTGGCACCCTAAGCAGGTGCCTAACCCCTGTCTCGGCCCTTGTGGTGCTGGTCTCTGCTCGATGCATTCTCTCCTTACAATGTGCACTAAACGTGCATTCTGTTGCTGCATTGTCACTTCTGATCAGACCTGGTGAGTGAGCGCACTGAGAAGAACAGTGTACAGTGAAAGGAATCTACTGAGCATCAGAATTGACAACCGGCGCATGTTCAGTAGAGCAGGGACCAGCTCAGCCCCCAAAACAGCAGTCACTGATAAAGCTTTATTTTAGAGAGGTTGAAGAGGTTGCAGCGGTCACTGACACTTCGTTTCACTATCCAGCAAGCACAGGAATTCTCAAATGAAGGGTCACCAAATAGGAAGTAGTAGAAAAAAAATAAAGCTGTTAGCGTAGTGAGTGCTGGAAGAGGAATTTTTAATAAAAGTATGTTAGAAAAAATAAACTTGACATTAAATAGAGTTTAGGATGAAAATATAATTTAGTTTCGGACTACCCCTTTAATCAACGTGCACTGAGCGATCTGTCCCATACTATATAGCATTCCCTATTATGTATAGCGCTGTCCCATATTATATAGTAAGACTAAGTGCAACACAAGGGGAAGAGGGAAAGGAAGCCCAAACGTTAGGGAAAGGGGGAGTGGAGACCTATAGGCAGAACTAATTGCACCCTGCCTCCTCTACCGTCCCTATATTGGTTCCACACCAATTGCCGAGCAGGAACCTAAGCACTGTATATCCCTAGAGCTAGGCCCTGAATAGGGAAGGGGAGTGGGCACTAGTCAGTCCCCTCTGTACACTAAAGTGAAGGGAGACAAAAAGGGGTGAGCAACATATCTTGAGCAGACTGAGAGGTAACACCAAACATCCTCCAACAGCACCAGAGAGGAAGTAAGCCGACTGCTATAGCTCCAAGCCTTCACAAGGGAAAAATATGAATATCGCCAGTGACTCCATGAAGCAGACTGGGAGTTATAAACACCCAGGTCCAGGTGTGTCAATTAGAGCAGTAGGTAGGTTGCCATTGGGTCCAAAAGTCAGAAGGATTAAGAAGGCGTCTGCAATGCCAAATGCAGAGACTTTCTGCAGGCAGATGCAGAGTGACTGTGTGAGGCTAGTCACTTCTCACGGCCAAGCCGTGAGTCAGAGTGGTCAAGGAGTCCAAGGTCAGAAGCCAGGAGGGTATGTCATAAACAGAGGGAAGAGACAAAAGCGTAGTCAGGTAACGTTCCAAGGTCAGAGTACCGGAAGGATAACAGATCAGAGCTGAAGTGGTTAAACAGGCAGATAGTCAGAACAAAGTGCAAGGTCAGGCAACAGATCAAGCATATAGAACTCAAGGCACAGGGAAGCAAAAAGCACAAACCTCACAAGATGAATTTACATCTGGCAGTGGTCTGAGAGAAGCTGCTCAGGTAAGTATTCATGGCATTTACCCGGAATAGTGAACACCTGTAGACTGCCGACGCCTCCCAGTTACAGATTGGCTAGTCGAGCTGTCAATAAACACAATGACAGCTCAGCACGCCCCAGAACCAGACTGGATGGCATTGCTGTCAATCAAAGTACAGACAGCTTCAGCACGCACCTGTACCGGATTGGACAGCTGAGCTGTCGGTAACTGCATCCCAGACACCCTGAGGGGTGAAACCGTGACAGACTGTCTATAGCATCTGACACACCTGTGGCAGTACCCCCCTTCTACGAATGACCTCCGGACACTCAGGACCAGGTTTCTCGTGATAAGAGGTGTGGAATGAACGAACCAGCCTTGGAGCATTCATCTCTGATGCTGAAACCCACATCCTTTCCTTTGGGCCATAACCCTTCCTGTGCACCAAGTATTGTAGGGAATGACGTTGTACGTGAGAATCTACAATCCTCGAAATCTGAAACTCTAGATTTCCATCAACCATTATTGGGGGCGGCGGTAGGGGTGAGAGCTCACAAGGTTCCACATATTTCTTGAGCAGAGACCTATGACAGACCTTGTGGATCTAAAGGGCCTGGGGAAGCTCAAGATGAAACGCTGCTGGGTTAATGACGGCGGTTATTTTATAGGCGCCAATAAATCTAAGACCCAACTTCCAGGAAGGAACCCTCAACTTGATATTCCTGGTAAACAACCACACAAAGTCATTCACACTCAGGTCCGGACCTGGAAGCATTTTCTGTCAGCTATAAGTTTGTATCTGTCTCCCATGATCTTCAAATTACTCAGAACCCCCAGCTACACCAAAGAAAGCGACGAAGCAAAACGTTCCTCCTCAGAAACTCCCAAAGCCCCTCCCCCGCTAAAAGTACTAAACTGTGGATGGTAACTGTATGCAACAAAGAACTGGACCTGCTGGTAGACTCATGAAGATGATTATTAATAGCAAATTCTGGCAGGGGTAAGTAGGATGCACAATCCTCCTGATTCTCGGAGACAAAACACCAAATTCTGATTAAAACGCACAGTCTGTTCATTCAATTGGGGATGGAAAGCAGAAGAAAAGGACAGCTGCACCCCCACTCAAGAACAGAATGCCCTCCAGAATTTGGAAACAAATTGGGTCCCCTAATCTGACACATCGGAGGGAACCCCGTGAAGCTTCACAATCTCATTTATAAACTCCTGAGCAAGAGTCTTGGCATTCGGAAGTGCCGGTAATGCAACAAAATGAACCATCTTACTGAACCTATCCACAGCCATCAAAACCTCAGTCTTGCCTGCAGATACCGGAAGGTCAGTACTAAAATCCATGGACAAGTGCGTCCATGGCCTGCTGGGAATAGGTAGCGGAAGAAGTGTACCAGATGGACAGGTATGCGATATCTTAGAATGCACGCAGATACTACAAGCATATACATGTTCAGCCACATCCCGATGCAACCCCGGCCACCAAAAATGATGATAAATAAAGTCTGCAGTTGCCCTACCACCTAGATGGCCAGCAAGCACAGAGTTCTGATGTTCCTTAATTACTTTGCGGTGCAGATTAGATGGTACAAATAACCTTTCTGAAGGGCAGGAGGGTTGAGACGTTTAGCCGATTGAAGATATGAGAGGTTTTTATGGTCAGTAATAACAGTAATGGGACAGACAGCCCCCTCCAACCAATGTCGCCATACTTCAAATGCCAATTTAATCGTCAAAAGTTCCCTATTGACCACGTCATAATTTCTCTCAGCCGAGGACAATTTCTTAGAAAAGAATGCATATGGATGCCATTTACCCGGGCATGGACCCTGAGACACCACAGCCCCAACCCACACCTCCTACACATCAACCTTCACAACAAAGGGCTGGGAAACATTGGATTGACTGACTATAGGGGCTATAGGGGCCGTGGCAAAACAGCTATTTAGGGTGCAAAAAGCCTGCAGGGTGGCATCCAATCATTTGGAAAAATCAGACCCCTTCCTTGTCATGTCAGCAAGGGGTTTCACAACTACAGAATAATTTTGGATGAATTTCTGGTAAAAATTAGTAAAGCACAGAAAACATAGAGACTTCAGGTTTTTGGGATGGTCCCAAACAAGGACAACACGGAACTTCTCAGGATCCATCCGAAAACCCGAAGATGACAACAGGTACCCCAAAAACTCTACCTCCTGGATGGCAAAAACACATTTTTCTAGTTTGGCATATATATCACAAAAAAAGGCAAAATACAATTAGGCTCATCCATATATTGAACAAACACCCAAGAAATTATGGACTAAGAGCGATTATAAAAGTAATTAATTTTTATTCATACAAAAAAACAATAGATAGAATAGATAGAAATCAGTCAAATGTAATACATAATAAAGCAAATAATGTAAGGGAAAAGGCAACGTCTAGATCTCATATAGAGCAAGACCAGTGTCATAAAAATTCAATTAATTTTCACATCAATACACATAGCTGTTAATCCAATTGCTGAGAAATTCATCCAACATATAAATGTTCACAGAAAAATTGCTATTATCCCATACATATATAGCGGATATTTTGAAAAAGTGCTTAGTGCATTAAGTCAATCCTATATGTCAGGGGTGGGGAATATTTTTTCTGCCAAGGGCCATTTGGATGTTTATACCATCCTTCGGGGGCCATACAAACTCCACCCACAAAGTACATCCTGACTCTGACACTGGTGTCAGGACGTAATCTTTCATTGCATGCCCTTCAGTGTTCAGTAGTGAACACTGCATGTGTGCTTACAGAGCCAGAAGAAATTAATGAGCTCGTGGCAATCAAAATACAGCTCCCTGCCATAGCATAGCAGTCCCTGAGAATCTGCCCGGGGGCCGGATAAAAGGTCATCGAGGGCCGTAAATGGCCCTGGGGCCTGAGGTTCCCCACCCCTGCTATATGTCATCAGATAATTCATATCACCACCACAAATGAACATTATATTATAAGAAATAAAGTGCTTA
>VIAB01016143.1:40741-51336 GCA_009801035.1 Oophaga pumilio | reverse complement strand
TTCCATTTTCCCATTGGGGTTAGAGTTAGGCTAAAGTGAGTTGGTATAAAGTTTTAGGATTAGGGTTAGAGTTAGGCTAAAGTTTTAGGGTTAGGCTAAAGCTTTAGGGTTAGGCTAAAGTGAGTTGGGCTAAAGTTTTAAGGTTTGGGTTGGGATTAGGGGTGTGTTGGGGTTAGGTTTGTGGTTAGGGTTATGGTTGGGATTAGGGGTGTGTTGAGATTAGGTTAGGGGTGTGTTGGGGTTAGGGTTGGAGTTAGAATTGGGGGCTTTCTACTTTTTAGGCACATCAGGGGGTCTCCAAATGCGACATGGCGCCACCATTGATTCCAGTCAATTCTGCGTTCAAAAAGTCAAACGCCACTCGCTCCCTTCTGAGCTCTGCCGTACGCCCAAACAGTGGTTTACTCCCACTTATGGGGCATCAGCGTACTCAGGACAAATTGCACAACAACTTTGGCGGTCTAATTTCTCCGGTTACCCTTCGGAAAATAAAAGAATTTGGGGCTAAAAAATCATTTTTGTGGGAAAAAAAGATTTTTTATTTTCAAGACTCTACGTTATAAACTTCTGTGAAGCACTTGGGGGTTCAAAGTGCTCACCACACATCTAGATAAGTTCCTTAAGGGGTCTAGTTTCCAAAATGTTGTCACTTTTGGGGGGTTTCCATTGTTTAGGCACATCAGGGGCTCTCCAAACGCGACATGGTGTCCGATCTCAATTCCAGCCAATTCTGCATTGAAAAAGTCAAACGGTGCTCCTTCCCTTCCAAGCTCTGCCGTGCGCCCAAACAGTGGTTTACCCCCACATATGGGGTATTGGTGCATTCAGGAGAAATTGCACAACAAATTTTGTGATTAATTTTCTCTATTTACACTTGTGAAAATAAAAAAAAATGGTTTTGAAGTAAAATGTTTGTAAAAAAAGTTAATTTTTTTCTTCCTCATTGCTTCAGTTCCTGTGAAGCACGTAAAGGGTTAATAAACTTCTTGAATGTGGTTTTAAGCACCTTGAGGGGTACAGTTTCTAGAATGGTGTCTCTTTTGGGTATTTTCTGTCATGTACACCCCTCAAAGTAACTTTAAATGTGATGTGGTCCCTAAAAAAAATAGTTTTGTAAATTTTGTTGCAAAAATGAGAAATCGATGGTCAAATTTTAACCCTTATAAGTTCCTAACAAAAAAATGTTGTGTTCCAAAATTGTGCTGATGTAAAGTAGACATGTGGGAAATGTTATTTATTAAGTATTTTGCGTGACATATCTCTCTGATTTAAGGGCATAATTATTAAAACTTTGAAAATTGTAAAAATTTTTCCCCATATTTCCGTTTTTTTCATAAATAAACGAGTCATATTGAAGAAATTTTACCAATAACAGAAAGTACAATATGTCGTGAAAAAACAGTCTCAAAATCACTGGGATCCATGGAAGCGTTCCAGAGTTATAACCTCATAGTGATAGTGGTCAGAATTGTAAAAATTGGTCTGGTCATTAAGCTGCAAATTGGCTCTGTCACTAAGGGGTTAATTGTTTTATTTTGAATGAGGCAAATGGGGCGGGGGGCAATTAAAACTTATATTTTTTAAAACTTTTTTTTTTTTTTTACTTTCTACTGGCTGTAAATAGTCTCCATGGTAGACTAGATGCTGCGATCATTCGATCGGCTGTGCTACACACAGCAGGGTTTCAGCCCTGCTATATGTAGCCAAAATGCTCATCTGCTATGAGCGCCGGCCACTGGGCAGCGCTCATAGCAGTTAAGCTATGACAACCACAGGGGTCTTTACCAGACCCCGGTTTGTCATGCCAAACCATCGGCGACCCGCGGTCAGGTCATGTGACACAGGCGCAGATGGGCAGAGTTTGTGACGCGCTGATCATGTTGAATGCCCTTTCAGGTGGACAGCAGCATTTAACATGGTAACAGCCACGGGTGGATCGCGATTCCACCTGCGGCTGTTAGGGGCTCTGAAAAGCATTGCATGACCTGCAAGTCTCTTTACACTGGCATGTCACTCTCCACAAGGAGAAATTTTACCCCTTAGACTGCAAAATATATGTATTTTAACGCTTTCTGAGGATTTCATTGTGAATTTCATTCAACATATTTCTCCCTGCCATGTGTGGATGTACCTCAAGTAAATGTGTGCTGCAATCATGGGTGCCCGACCTTTAAAGCTTATGAAATAATACTACCCGTTAAGAGTTGGTTAGTAAGTGGCAGTAAACACGTTTCAGACGGGTGTCATGAGCAATGACTAAAGAAATTTGTCTGAAACGAGTTTGCTAGCCAATTATTGGCTCTGGATTTGCAACTTTTTAATTTGTTGTTGTAATAGTGTTTTTAATGAGGATTCGGATGCTGGAACTCCATTTTTCCTTCTTCTTGGATAAGTCTCCAAAACTTCGGCTCCTAACCATCACCACCATCTAATGATTTGCTAAGAAATGGCTCATAATAATCACATACTATAATGTGAAAACCAGTGCATTGCTGCAGCCCTTTTTAGCTACTTTGTCATGGACAATGCATTCAAGCAGATTTATAGGAAATAAATTGCAATTTTAAAAAATCATTTTATTTCATCTTACAAATGATAAATACTTTGTTCACAAGTTTTCTTTTCTGGACTTGCGATTAAAAAAGAAAAAAAAAAAAAAAGGTGTCTTCATACAAAAATATCAGAGCTATATTAAAATACATTATATAGAATGAAGAAGGCACACATAATCTGCAACATTTAACCCATGACCAGTAAGAATTCATGTAAAAAATAGATGAACGGCCCTTCTGATAAATGGAGGGGTTACATAATTCCCAGATGTTCACAGTTCCTTTAATACTGTTTTTCTCCATAATGTCCTAGTGGAGACCTACACTTGGTATAATTGTACTTCTTCTGGGGCTAAAAAAAAAAAATCATATTTGTGTTAAGGCACATAGGAGTGCTGAGAAGTTCCAGTCATTGTGCAATTATTATGGATACGTCTGTATCTTCTCAACAATAAGAGAAAAGCAAAATGTAAGGTAGATGTGCGGAGCTCTACTTCTTAGAAGATCCTAAAACTTCACAGTATCAATGTCTTTAAGGCAAATGTACTTGCTGGATCTGAAGTAGTCGTGGTCCTATTTCATTTATGGGCACGCTGGTGTAGATAGAAGTCCTCGCAGCAGACGTGTCTAGGTCTCTTCATCCCACAGGCAAAGCTGTTTTTGGGTCACATAGAAGTGAAAGATGTATCCTTTCTGGCAGCTGCGAATGCCACACTTGTAAGACGTGGTCTTTCCAGATGAATCCCGAGTTTTGCAGTATTTTAGGCTACAGGGGATCCATTCCAGACTTAGACGATATGAGCAGATACAGGCTTTCCAGTCTTGAGAGCAGATCTTGCAGGGGTGAAGAACAGGCAAAGATGACGACTGAGGAAGGACCTCGAACATGGAGCCATCCACACCTTACAGGGAAAAAGGAGGCAAAGAGATGAACAATTTTTTTTTAGTTTCGCTTAATTCCCCCACACTACATAAAGCAGTCTATCTTAGATATGTCGGGGAGATTGAAGAGGAGAACATGAAGTTTTCTATTCTCTAGGCTTCTGCATGGAACAAATTACTTGGCTGTCAGTGAACATATTGTTCATCTCAAAAAACACATTTCAGGCTAATCTACTACTTCAAGAGGAACTTCCAACAATTTTTTCATGTTGAACTGAACACAATATATAACAGTGGCTGCAAAGTGGAATACATTTTTATTTATTTTGCCTCTCCATTGTGGAGATACTGTATTAGCAGTCAAAGTATTTGGCACGTAATGAGATGAGTCAAGTCTCATACAATTAACCAAAAATGGCACGAATATCACTTCAGAGGAGAATTCAAATGCAAAGGCGAAGGATCTCACAAGATTATTAATAAAAAATTTACTTTTAGTTGGTATAATTGAAAATTTCTTAACTCACAATAGTTCTAAAAGAGCGTAGTTCAGGCCGTACAACATATAATCACACACATATGTACACAACAATATTGATGAGGTCCTCAATGCTACCAGTACTCAGGAAGAAAGGTTCCATCTCACCTCAGTTCTCCCGGTATGTATGGTTCTCTGCTGGATAAAAACAACAAAAGTTATACAGAATAAAAAAATCCTGTCTGTGCACATTTCAGTGTGTTTCCACGGATCGTGTGTTCGTGGGAAAAACACACCGACATGTCCGTTTTTTACTGGCAGCACGGGCTGCAAAACGGAACGCACATGTGCACACGGATAACACACAGATGTCATCCATGTGATAGGTCCCGGCGCCTGAGAAGCAGCGATACAGTAAGCACTGTTCTCCGGCACGGATGCTGAAGATGCACTCCTAATTCTCCCTTGCTCTGCCGGCGAGCAGGGAAAAATGATGAGTTATATTCAAGAAAAATATTTAGAATTGAGAGTACTCAGTGGTTGATACCTTTTAATGGCTAACTGAAAAGATGATAAATTGCAAGCTTTCGAGACTACTCAGGTCTCTTCATCAGGCAAAGACTAAAACAAAATCTGAAGAATCACATATTTATACACAACACAGCACAGAAACAATGCAATAGGTAAGACAATGAATGCAGGCGGCAGCTGATGGGACTATTACTCACATCTGCCTACACCTGCTGCCGTTAATAACAGTTGAGAGCATGAGCTGCTGATGGGAGTATTGATCACCTGCCAGTTGCGCTATAAATAAAAACTCCAGCATGGATTCCCCTGTATTTTCTATAACCAGCAAGGCAACCCTCAGCTGTCAGCAAGGCTGGTTATCAAGAATAGAAGGGTCCCTACGCGTTTTTTTTAAATTATTTTAATAAATAATTTAAAAAGATGGTGTGGTGTCCCCCCCACATTTTTGACAAGCACTCTTGCTAAAGCTCACAGCTGGGGGCTGGTATTCCCAGGCTAGTAAGGGGTCATATGGATATTGACCCCCTCAGCCTAAAAATAGCAACCCGCAGCCACCCAGAAAAGGCAGATACCGTATATTAGATAAGCCAATTCTGGCGCTTTGCCCACCCGTTACAGGGCAAGTGAGGCTGAACTGCGGTGACCTCTGCACCTTGGGGAAAAAGTCATTGATGAGGTCACTCCTGACATGGATTACAGCATGGGGACAGAACGTTGGACAGGTGAGGGATAATGTTTTTTCATTTTTGTTTTATTACAGGAGACAAGGATTCAATAGAATGGGTGTTATACTCGCCTAACTGTGTTTGTTATTTTTTTTTAAATAAAAATGGATAAGTGTGTTTTGTTTTATTTCAAACCAAGGCCTTTATACTTGCTGTGTCTTAATTTACCATACAAGTATGGGATAGCTATGGGCTTGATGTCACCTGACAATACAAATGTGACATCAACCCCACAAATATTTCCCCGCTTGCCATCGCTAATTATTTAAATTTAAAAAAAAAAAAAAAAAAAAAAAGCGCGGGGACCCCTCTTTTCTTGATATCCAGCCTTGCTGAAGCTGACAGCTGTGGGTTGCAGCCCCCAGCTGTGAGTTTTGCCTGGCTGGTTATGAAAAACACAGGGTGTGAGGGATTGGCTCTGCTGGTTCACACATGGGACATGACTGTTTATGGACTGTTTTTAATAAACCGCAAGGTTACAAAGTAAACAGCCTCTTCTAGGTAAACAAAGGTATAACAGAGCAAAACAGAAAATAAGGCCATATAACACATGGGCTCAGCCTTTAAAATCAGAGTCTTTTCCTCTCAGACTCCAGCACAGTCTGAGTAGCACATGAAGGACCTCCTCAAAACACACAGACCAAGTCAGATAGCCCCAGCTGCTTTATTTATTTATGCTGTTATTTCTTTATTCAATACACGATAAACACACACAGCGGGTGCTGACTCCCACTCCCCATCAGCGTCGCCTGGTCTCGCTGATCACAGGGAGACCAGGCGACATTGATGAAAGCTGCCTTCAGCACCCGGCGCTTTGAAACACAGCAAACTGTACTGCCTTTTCCTAGGTGCCGGTACGTGTCATAATGATGTGGCACACAGATACCACGCGTTTGTTGAACACGGACAGAAACCGGTACTGGCTTTTCCAGTACAGGTATTATCAGGACGTGTGAAGGAGGGCTAATCTGTATAATTTCATCCTTTTGATCCAGCAGAGAACAGTGCATACGGTGAGAACGGAGGTGATATCGAACCTTTCTTCCTGAGCACTAGTAAGATTGAGCACCTCATCAATATTGCTGTGTACATATAATCACAGAAGTATGATGTACATCCTGAGCCCAGCTTTTAAAACTAGTGCGAGTTAAAAATGTTAAATTATACTGATTAAAAGTTAATTTTTCTTAAGAAATCTAGTGAAATCCATCAGCTTTGCTCCTAAAGAGATGAAATGAAAAAAAGAAACTAAGTCCAAGGGGATGTCAGACAGTTTTCATTGGGGGCGTGCACTTCTGTATGATGCAGAAAAATCATAAGCAGCAACAACATCCAGAGGAATGGAGAACACGCCCCCACCATAGCTTAGAGCGGATTTCTCAGTGTATGAGATGTAATGATACAGCTCTGATCTCCAGGTCTAACTTCCTGATTGATTAGAACTGCTGGGAGTAGAGCACTAACACCTTTCAGATAAGGTCCCTGTGTGGAGGGACAGTGCAGCTGAGCTTAGCTGTGTCATATTACAAACTATCAGCTTTATTCCTTACATAGCACTGTCAGCTCTGCTGTAGTGCCCCTCCTGGCACACTGTCTGTCCAGTGATGTGTCAGTAACCACACTAAATGTGTTGTGCTCAACCTGCTCTCACTGTGCAGGGAGACCAGATCATGTGATTACATCTCACACAGGAGAAGTCCAGAACAAGCAGATTACTCATATGTGAGATGTAATGACAGTCCTGATCTCACTGCACAGTGATTATAAGTTGCTTACACACAGCAGACATAAGTGTGATTACATCTAACACAGGGAAATCTGCTCTAAGGTACTGTAGGAGAGTTCTTTCTCTAGTGTACTGCTGCCGGCTTATGATTGGGCAACAGGGACAAGAAGTACACGCCCCAAGTGAAAACTGTCTGGTAACACCTGCTTGGACTTAAACGTTAACTCATTAGGTGCCAAAAAAAACTTTGTTTTTCTTCCTCTCAGTTGCTGATATAAAACAAACAAAAATACTAATATTTTATTTTGCTCTGCAGCCACTATTATATTGTATTTTGAGTTTAACCAAAAAAAAAATAAAACGGTCCTCTTTAACGTGTTAGCAATTTTAGGGGACACCATCCTCGTCAAAGAAATATAGATATCACAAAACCACCCCTACTCCTGGCTTCAATAACTGCAAAACTGTATGACTGCACTGAACAAGCTCAAAGCTTTCCTCATCTCCCAGGACAAGATCCTTTCACTCTGCGCTGCTTCAAGGATAAACTCCAGATGGTTGTTTCAAATGGATATGTCGTTTTATTCTTCGCGTTTCGAAGCGCCAAGGGTACGTTTCCACGTACCGTAATCCCTGCACTTTGGACAGAGTGGAAACCCCGCTCCGCCCCAAAGCCTCACCCCCTTCTGTACACGTGGGGATTCCGGATGTGCTCATGGAACACATCCGGAATCGCCGCAGCGTAGCCATAGAGTAGGCTGTTTACCATGCGGAAACTGACCGTCTCCGCAAGGTAAACAGACATGCTGCGGTCTAAAAAGACGCGCCACATGTCCGGTTTAGCGGGTGTGTCACCCGCGTAATCGGGCGCATAGTGCAGACGGGATTTCATAAAATCCCCTCCACTATGCTGGAACATCTGGCTGCTGCGGATTAAACGCTGCGGCAGGACGCAGCAAATACTGAATGTTTCAGCTACGTGGAAACATACCCTAAGGCTTTTTCATCAGGATACTACAAATGTACAATGCTCAAAAAAATAAAGGGAACACTTAAACAGAATATAACTCCAAGTAAATCAAACTTCTGTGAAGCAGCTCATCCAGGATGGCACATCAATGCGAGCTGCTGCAAGAAGGTTTGCTGTGTCTGTCAGCGTAGTGTCCAGAGGCTGGAGGCGCTACCAGGAGACAGGCCAGTACACCAGGAGACGTGGAGGGGGCAATAGGAGGGCAACAACCGAGCAGCAGGACCGCTACCTCCACCTTTGTGCAAGGAGGAACAGGAGGAGCACTGACAGGGACCTGCAAAATGCCCTCCATCTGGCCAAAAATGTGCATGTGTCTGCACAAACGGTTAGAAACCGACTCCATGAGGATGGTCTGGGTGCCCGACGTCGACAGTTGGGGGTTGTGCTCACAGCCCAATACCATGCAGGACGCTTGGCATTTGCCACAGAACACCAGGATTAGCAAATTCGCCACTGGCACCCTGTGCTCTTCACAGATGAAAGCAGGTTCACACTGAGCACATGTGACAGAAGTGACAGAGTCTGGAGAAGCCATGGAGATCTGCCTGCAACATCCTTCAGCATGACCGGTTTGGCAGTGGGTCAGTAATGGTGTGGGGTGGCATTTCTTTGGAGGGCAGCACAGCCCTCCATGTGCTTGCCAGAGGTAGCCTGACTGCCATTAGGTACCGAGATGAAGTCCTCAGACCCCTTGTGAGACCATATGCTGGTGCGGTTGGCCCTGGGTTCCTCCTAATGCAGGACAATGCCAGACCTCATGTGGCTGGAGTGTGTCAGCAGTTCCAGCAAGAAGAAGGCATTGAAGCTATGGACTGGCCCGCCCGTTCCCCAGACTTGAATCCGATTGAGCACATCTGGGACATCATGTCTCGCTCCATCCACCAACGTCACACCACAGACTGCCCAGGAGTTGGCGGATACTTTAGTCCAGGTCTGGGAGGAGATCCCTCAGGAGACCATCCGTCGCCTCATCAGGAGCATGCCCAGGCATTGTAGGGAGGTCATACAGGCACATGGAGACCACACACACTACTAAGCATCATTTTGACTTGTTTTAAGGACACTACCTTGCACTTTAATTTTGTGGGTGACTCCTAATCCAGGCCTCCATTTGGTTAATAAATTTGATTTCCATTGATGATTTTTGTGTGATTTTGTTGTCAGCACATTCAACTTTGTACAGAACAAAGTATTAAATGAGAATATGCAATTCACTCAGATCTAGGATGTGTTATTTGAGGGTTCCCTTTATTTTTTTGAGCAGTGAATATAAAACCCTATTGCGCTTTCTTTCCTTCCAGCATTTTTTTTTATTTTGAGGACAAAATCCTTGGCACTAAATATATGGCTTATGGAAGAGGCATAATATGATCACATGCACCATATATGGAAGTTATATCCAGTCTTGAGGTCAAATAAAAAACTATTCAATCATTTGGACACTATGTAAAATGGAGTTGTAGTATTTATTAAGCTACACCTAGGCAAACTCCTTGTGTATCCCATAGGAATTAACATTCCCAGAGATCGTTTCTTTTCCACCTTCTCTCTTGGCCTTCTGTACATTTACACATCAGAAATAAGAGGAATCCAGCCAATGAAGACTGTTGTATAATCCAGGGTTTCTCCAGCATTATCGGAGGCAGAATCCATCTACTTGACTAAGCAAAATCTGCTAACTGACGATTTTTCATTTAGGATATTAAAGGGAACATGTCACCTCATTTTTTCACCTCTGACCTTTCCCGGCACCTGTGCACTGCAGTACTTTACTCTGCCCTCAACAGGGCAAAGAATAACGCCTGCGCAGGAGCCGTGACAGAAGCAAGGAGGAGGAACGTCATCGCATGAAGATGGGAGGCGCTGGACCCGGACCTACGACACCCATCGGACCGGACCCCCGGGTGAGTATAATCTAACTTGTTCTTCTCATCTTTCAGGTGACATCGGGATCTTATCTACAGCATTATAGAATGCTGTAGAGAAGACCCTAATGGCGGTGGCAGCATCTTATATGTGAAAAATGAGGTGACCGGTTCTCTTTAAGGGATGAGTCTGCCATGACTTACCTTTCTTTAGCCAAGCCCTCACATCTTCCTGCCGTGTATAGACCGCCTCTTTGGCCTCGGAGCAGATGTTGTGGATGTGGGAGCTCAGCTGGATTCCTTTAGTAAAGTTAACAGCTACGTCCATCTGCAAATTCTCAAATCCTCTCATGTCTTCTGCCTGTCGCACGGTGTGTGGATTTTTCTACGCAAAAGAAATAGGAGTGATGTTACGGTTTCAGACTTATGTTTCTTAGTTGCATATAAAGTCTTGTGAAAAATGAAGTACACCCTAGTTGATATCTATGGTTTAATGTAGCCGGATAAAAAAAAAATCTGGTCCCTAAATCTAAAGATTAGGTAAATACAACCTCAGATGAACAGCAACACATAAATATATGGCACTAGGTAATTTGTTGACAAAAACTAGGCCAGAACGCAGAAGAAGTGAAAAATTAAGTACACCGTTATTGTTACCATGGGTTTTAAGAGGGTGAGTAGGAGCCAGGTGCTGCTAGTGAAATGCCTTTCACTAATTGTTCATCAGCAGGTATAAGGCTATATGCACACGTTGCGGTTTCTGAGCGGTTTTGCCGCGGTTTTTCGCGGCAAAACCGCTTACACAA
>VIAB01016142.1:21963-43398 GCA_009801035.1 Oophaga pumilio | reverse complement strand
CTGCGGTTTTGCTGTGGAAGTGCCAGACTCAATGCAAGTCAATGAGTGCAGAAACGCTGAAGATCCGCACAAATAGAGATGCTGCAGAAAATAAAATGCTGCGATTCCACGCGTTTTTTTCCGCAGCATGTGCACAGCAATTTTTTTTTTACATAGGTTAACATTGTTTTGATACACACTTGCGGATTAATCATCTTTATTAAATACAGTAATTTTAAGTCTTTTTATAATTACTGTATGTGACACATAGTAAACCCTTTCCAACCAAGCTAATTATACCATATTGTGGCAAGATTTTTTTAAGGATTGTCTACCGTCAATGAGCACCTATTTGAGTTGATGAACTGGACTATACTTAGTATTTTACAATATCATTTTTTTGACTAAAATTATCTACATCCTTGTCAGGTACATAACAATAGCGGGTTGTTGTATCCAGGACCAAGAGCCTACTGGAGGTCTAAAATCATCAAGCCCCACATGAAGAGATAAGTACGCTGCAAAGTGATGTGTGTCCAAAGGCACCTTCCACAAGTTTTTTATCAGGGCCCACAAGTTTCAAGGGTATGCCACACTAAACAATATCGCTAACGGGATCGCTAAAAAACGTCACTATTTAGCGATCCCGTTAGCGATGTTGCTGTGTGCGGCAGCTTCCGGCGACGAGCTTCCTGCTGGGATCTCGCTCGTCGCTGGAAACGATCCGGACCCTTTTTTCTCGTCGGCGCTCCCGCGGCGCTCCCGCTGGGTAAGTATGTAATCGCTGTGTGGCACCTTTTCTTAGCGATTTAGCGGTACTTTTGTACCGCTAAATCGCTAAGAAGATCGCTAACGGCGATAGCGCCGTTAGCTATATCGCTATGTGTGGTCCCACACTAGCGATATTAAAACGATCCCGCTAGCGATCTCATTAGTATGCGACGCTAACGAGATCGCTAGCGGGATCGAGTAGTGTGGCAGTACCTTTAAGTTATGCCTCTAATCTTTCCCTGATCTGATCTTTATTCTCCAAGTGTAAATATAAATCTAGGTGAAAATCATGAGAGAATGATGCAGATCAGATATAGGATTTTTTTTAGATTTAACGGTAAAGTTGTCTTGGGTTATAAAGAACAGGAATATTTTGTTCCATCTCCCACAGTAGAAACTTGGAGATTAATACAAATATAAAATATATATGCTAGGAGCTGCTTTACTAAAAGCACATTGCTATCTCAATCCCTCTGCTGCAAATCATCATGGCTCTCAGCTGGGATGTCATACTGTAAAAGCTATTCTAATTCAGCACAATGGAGGCAAGTCAAGTGAAATGTATTGGGAGGAAGATTAGAAAGCAGTTTCACATAATCTCATTCAAGAAAATGTGACATTGGGTGATCACCTTATCTAAACCTGTCAACCACCAGTAATCACAATTGGACACAGCATTTTATAATCCCAAATAGTAAAATTGACAGTGAGGACACAACGATAATTGATGAAAGATTCTAAGACTAGAAACTATGACAATCAGCAAAAAAAAAGTTCAATTCACAGCGGAATAATTTTCACAAGAGATAATTTAATTGATTTGAAGTATTGGAATTCTTGCTAGATTAGATTGGATTTCATTGGATTTAATTAATCCACTTATATTTGGTCACTTATCTAATTGAGCAGTCAGATAGTGGTATTGACTTGTGGCAAATCTGAAGAATTGATCCAGTTGGTGCACATTATCAACACTAACATACAAAAGTGTATACCGTAATTTAAAAAAAATATAGCAATATCCTCTCTAGGTTAAAAACGAATTATAAATCTGGAAAGGGTATTAAACATCATTGCTTCATTCAAAATGGAATTTTAGATCCATATTCTTGGAATCAATGGAAGTCCCAACCCCAGTGGTAATGCATATCCTGTATCAACTATACTAAAGAGAATTAATTAAAGTATTTTGTAGGAAAACCCCTTTAAGCTCATAAACTCCCTCTAGCCGTTGCTGTGACATTTACTGGACTAAAGTGTTTACAATCTGCCTTTTACTAACTATTGAACATGCAAAAACTCTTACAGACATTATAATTAGATATGAACAATCCTTTCAAGGTTCTGTTCAATTCGCCAAACGTTTAGACATTCGCCGAACGGTTCAGCGAACTGTGATGCAGTGAACCCTGTTACAGCTAGGGGGTGCTGTATGTGCTCCTCAGGATATGCATGTGAGGGTTTCCTTGATTGTGATGGTAAAACAGTGACCGGCATGATTGTAAATGGCCGGTATGTGTCGCAGAGGTCCTCTGTGTTGTAAGCCCAAAAATGATGTTGTTGTGCTGGGACTTGTAGTCCATGAGTTTATTTACCTATAAGGGGGGCTTATAGGGCTAGTCGGAGAGCTGGACGGGATCGGCTAGCCACACATACACCGCGCAAATATGGGGGTGGTTTGGGATATATAATGCGACTGAGGTCTGGTCACATGGTCGTGTGTTTTGAACCTGAGTGGTCAGAGTGCAAGGTCCTGGAAGGCCGGTGTGTTGGAAAATGCTAACTTCCTAAAGAGCACATGGTGAGGCCCTGGACCTGGAAGCCGGTGTGTTGGGAGGTCCTGGGAGTAGGAGCAGATCCCTGAATAGCACCCGGTGAGGCCTGTGTGTTGGACGGTCCCAAGGGGGGGGACGGACATCCTGAATAGCACACGGAGAGGCCATGTATGAGCAGAGTCTGTGACGGCCTGCGTTGGGGGAGCTACCGACCTTCTGAGGGTCTGGACTGTCAGGAGTGCCATGGTCACAAGGACAGTGATCCCAGCAAGGCAGCTTCCCCGGGAGAGAGAACTGACAAGGAGTCGGCATGTGGAGCAGGAGCTCCTGTAAGGTACCTCCACAGACTGTTGGTGCTTGTTAGATTTTATGAACGTTAATGAACTGTTTGGCGTGCGGTCGCCCACGGTCACTGAACAGAGAGGTACGGCGTGTTTAGGGACTGCAAATTAAGGCCAGACCTTGTAAAGTTCTATGGACTACGTGATGTATAACATATCCCACTGCAGTTTAAGATGGCATAATAAACTGCATAGACTGTTTTATCTGCAAAACCGTGCCTGTCTAGGTTAATCCCGTGCCAAGCGAGTGTCCCCAACACACCTGCGGTAAGCGCTGCATTACAGAACGTACCCGAACACCATTAACCTCAATGGGAGGTCAAACTAAACGTGTACACAACACCCTAAGGGATGACAAAAAGCTTTCAAAACAGCTAAAATTAGGAGCAGGCATCATGAAAAGTGGCTTCAATTGACCCACAGTACAAATTTGGTAATGGCACAGCAGCAGTCAGCATGGGACATGCATGTGGTATCAGGGTCTGGGCCAGCATTTACAGCTTTGAATTGAATTTTCAGTTAAGACGTGGTGGCTAAGGGAGTGATGTAAGCCTTCTTTTCTGAGAGCCTAGATACCTCATGCAATAGCTCATTTTTTTTTCAATTTCCTAGCCACACTCAGGTGGCACAACCATCAGTTTCATAGACTATTATTGGTAGAAAAGTGTAAGGATAGTAACACAGGTAGATGACTGATCAATTGACCCACACCAGAACATTTTATAATGGTACAACAGCAGTCAGCAATAGGCCATGCATGTGGTATCAGGGTCTGGGCCAGCATTTAGAGTGAGAAATTAAAACTTTAATTAAGATGTGGTGGCTAAGGGAGTGGTGTAAGCCTTCTTGTGTGGGAGCCCTGAAACCTCATGCTACACCTCCATTGTTTTTCTAGCCACACTCAGATGGCACAAACATCAGTTTCGTACAGTACTATTAGTAGAAAAAAGTAAGGAAAGTAACACAGGTAGTTGACTGAAAGTGAGCGCAGGCCTTCTTGTCTGGAAGCCTACTTACACAGGCAACCCACCAGATGGAGATCCAACTTGGAGTATCCACATTTCAAAAAATTCGTACTCTGTTCTGCTGGTGCATGGGCTGGTGTTAAACAATATCACAGGAATTGCTTATGCCACTTAGAGTGGTGCTGCTACTGCTGCTGCTAATGTTTTTGCTATGGCGCCTTGACATTTCTGGGGTTGGAAATCTAGAACTGGGATGCACACAGTGTTCCTCACTGCTGTCTTGGGGAAATCCACACTTAGGATTGTCTACAGGCGTTTTTCAATACTCCAGCATGCACGCATCCCTTTCCATGGGCTAAATTTACTCTTGAAACATGAATCTAATAGAGTGGCAGCCCAGTAGTCAGCACTATTTCTAACCCTAAGAATATGGGCATCATATTGAAGATAGTGCAGCAAGAAGGCACTTCCATGAGGTCCAAATCCATGCTTTGTTGGTGGCGGGGTAACACTCAAGGTTGCTTCTTCCATCCCCTCCAGCCAACCACAGGCAACAGGGAGTGTATCATTATCGTCTTCATCTCCTGACTGTTGCGAGTCCATCACTTCGTCCTCCTCCATTTCTTCCTCAGCTACTACACCTTCACTAACAGTTTGTCAGGTACCATGAGCCCCCTTGATCACTGTAAGACAGCCTCCCATGACACCTGCCTGTGCAACAACAGTCCGGAAATTTGAGATCTTGCTACCTTCAGCATCCTCTTCTTCTTCCTCCTCTTTCTGTGTGACCACTGCCTCCTCACGCAAACTAATCAAAGTGTGATCCAGCATATACATGACTGGAATATTGATGCTGATGATGGCATTGTCAGTGCTAACCATCTTAGTAGCCATTTCAAAACTGTGCAGAAGAGTGCAGAGGTCCTTTATCTGTGCCCACTCTGAAAGCATGATTTGCACCACATCCGTACTATGTTGGCCCAGGCTATGCAAAATGACATACTGCACCAGGGTTCATCGCTGCTGCCACAGTTGCTGTAACATGTGCAGAGTGGAATTCCACCTTGTCGGCACAGCTACTGCGCCTTCACTAACAGTTTTTTGGTACCATCGCTGTAAGACAGCCACCCATGGCACCTTCCTGTGTGATGACAGTCCGGAAATTTGAGTTATTGTTATTCCTTCTGCATCCTCCTCTGCTTCCACCTCTTCCTCTGGGACCACCACCTCCTCACACATACTATTCAAAGTGTGCTCCAGCACATTAGGGCTAATATTGTGGTGCAGTCAGCAGTCACCATTTGCTAATCAACATTGTTAGGGCTAATACAGTTATGCAACCAGGAGCCCCCACTTGCTAATCAAAATCGTTAGGGCTAATATTGGGGTGCAGCCAGGAGGCCCCATTTGCTAAACAAAATAATTAGGGCTTATAGAGTTGTGCAGCCAAGAGGCCCCATTTGCTAATCAAAATCAGGGCTAATATTAGTGTCCAACCAGGAGACATATTAGCTAATCAAAATCATTAGGGCTAAAAGTGTTGTGCAGGCAGGAGTCCACATTTCCTACTCAAAATCATTTGAGCTAATACTGTTTTGAAGTTAGGACTCAGGAGGCCCCATTTGTTAATCAAACTTTTAAGGGCTAATATTGGGGTGCAGCCAGGGGACCCCTTTGCTAATCAAAATCGTTAGGGCTAACATTGTTGTTCAGGCACACTATCTCAGAAAATATATACTGATTGTTCATTTAGTGACAGGTGACTGACAGGCCTGGGCCTAGGGTTGTGAAACAGCTGGTTAAAAGATGAGAAGGGCACACACAGAACATGAGTGGGGAAAAAGCAAGGTCGTGGTACAAGGGGGAATAGGCTTGGTGTTTGACTTGTAATGTTATTGAAAGCTCTACTAAACAAACACCATATTGTCCTATCCAAAGACAACTGACAACATCTGTTACTGGATGGGCTACGTGACTCCTTTTCTTTGGCTGCCGCACAGCTTGTATATGAGGGCCACAAAGAGCAGTGGATGACAAGTGCTGCATCAAGTGGCCTCTCCTCCTTTTCCTCTACCTTAACATCACACACAGTGCAGTCCTCAGAGGTGGCACTCCAATTACCCTTGTTTCCCTCTGCATCGCAACTTTCCAACCGCCCAACTGACAGCGAGGAACCACAGATGGGCCAGTCTGCAGAATTGTTCCCACATTCTATTCCATGGGCATTAGAGTTCTGCTCCAAAGATTCACAGAATCGAGAGGAGAAAAACATCTCCTCCGATGCCCAAAATGTGGCATAGCGGGCCTCGCTAACCACCGGCCATCCCATCAACTGCATCTGCTGCTTCTTCCTCCTCCATCACTGTGGCAAGTGTTCTCACACAGGTCTCTGGTGGCAGTCCCTCCACTTTTTTACCTCCTACATTTGGGGCTGCACTATCTGCAACATGATGCCCATATTGTTAGGATTAGAAATAGGGTAAATTTTGCCAGATGCATACCCCCCCTGGAAAGAGACTAGCGCATTCTGGAGTATCGAAACACGCTTGTAGACAATCTTAAGAGTGGTTTTCCCCAAGACAGTAGTGAAGCACACAGTGTGTATCGCAGTTATAAACTTCCAGCCAAAGGAACGTCATGTCGTCAATGCAAAAACATTAGCAGCAGCAGTGTAAGTGGCATAAGCAAGTCCTGTGCGTCATTTCACACATTTTTTAGACTAGTCCGTGCACCAGCAGAACAGATTACAAGTCTGATGTGATGTGAACAACTAGAGAGGATGGTGCAGGAGTATCTTGAACTCAATATCAATGCTGTCAGGGGTTATTTGGACCCTTTTGCATTTTGGTCTTCAAAAATGGAAGAATGGCCTGAGCTCGCCTGTCTCGCCTTGGTGGTTTTGTCATGCCCGGCAGCCAGCTTTCTCTCAGGACGTGTGTTCAGTGCTGTTGGTAGTGTCCTGATGAATAACTGCAGCCTATTGTCACCTGAAAGTGTAGACCACCTAATTTTCATCAATATGAACAAGTCCAAGTTGAGTCTCCATCTGGTGGGTTGCCTGAACTCAAAGGGGTGTCAGAGGCACATTATACTGTTTCTGCTCTGTGGAAATTGATAACACTTTAGTGGTGTGAGGCAGTATTTTTTAAAAAATATTTACACTCCAATTTGGGTCTCCTTCATGTGTGTTGCCTGTAGCAGTAGGGCTCCCAGATGACAGGTCAGCACTTACATTCAACTACCTCTGTTACTATCTTCACATTTTTCTACCAATAGTAGTCTACAAATCTGATGTTTGTGCCACTTGAGTGCGGCTGTGAAAAAAAAATTGAGCTGTTGCATGAGGTATCATGGCTCCCAGCAAAAAAGCCTTACACCGCTTCCTCACCTACCTCATCTTAATTGAAACTTCAATTCAAAGCTGTAAATGCTGGCCCAGACCTTGACACCTCATGCATGGCCCATGGCTGACTGTTTCTGTGCCATTATAAAATGTTCTACAGTGAGTCAATTGATCAGTCAACTACTTATGTTGCTAACCTTATATTTTTGTAACATTAGTGCTCTATGAAGTTGCTATTTATTCCACCTGAGTGTGGCTGGGAAAAAAACAGTCTGAGCTGTTGCATGAGTTAGAAGGGTTCCCAGCAAAGAAAGCTTACACAGCTCCCTCACCCACCTCATCTTAATTGAAACTTCAATTCAAAGCTCTAAATGCTGGCCCAGACCCTAATACCTCATGCATGGCCCATGGATGACTGCTTCTGTGTGATTATAAAATGTTCTACTGTGGGTCAATTGATGCTACTTTTCCTGGTGTCTGCCCCCAATTTTTGAAAATGTTTGAACTCTGTCACTCATCCACCTGTTACTGATCAATGTTTCAGCTAGAAATGCTTGCTCAATCACTGTGCCATACATCCATGCTGCACAGTTATATTATTAGTACTCTGGGTCAATTGATGCCACTTTTCCTGGTGTCTACCCCTAATTTGAGCTGTTTGGGAAGCTTTTTGGCCCCCCTGTTATGTTTCGGTAGCTGAGGAGTGCAGGTAAAAAAGGCAATACACCAGAGCAGTTGGGATTTATGAGATTGCAGTACCCTGACTAACCACCACAACTAGAGGCAGCCGTGGAGCGTTCCTACGTTGGTCCTAGACGCCTCGTCACAGCCTGAGAAACTAACCACACCTAAAGATAGAAAGAGGAAAGCTATCTGCCCCGGAGCAGATCCCCAAAGAACATAGAAAGCCCCCAAACATGTAATGGCGGTTAGACAAGAAGAAATACTGACACAGACAGAAAATAGTATGAGCAAACGTTGGGGCCCAAACTACCTAAATAGAAAAGGATAGGAAGGGCACTTACTGCAATCCCAAAAAACCCTGAAAAGCACCAACTCTACTAATTTCAAAATCACCTGAGATCACACGACCTCTACCACCTAAATTAGTTCTCTGGTGTAACAAAATCAAAACAGCAGCCACTGAAAAAACTGGAAAAAGCAAAAGTACAAACATCAGTGGCTGTATTAAACTGAGAGGGCAAAAGCCCCCGGAGGGGACCCTGAAGGCCCCCACAGAAGTGCAGGACAAAATGCAAAAATCAAGCACAAAAGCAAAAAGAAGAAAATTTCTTATCTGTTAGCAGGAGATGCAGACACGACACAGCAGGCTACAAAGGAAACAGGACTCAAGGATTGAGACCAGAACAATTGATCACCGGCAACCCTGATGGGAAGGCGACTCCCTTATATAAGACCAGTCAGTAACACCTGATTCCCACTCCTCACAATCTTCACTGGACAGTCCAGTACCGCTTGTAACCACCAGAGGGAGCCTCTGCTCAGAACTCATTTCAAGTCCATTCACAACACCCCCCTTAAAGTGTTGTCTAAGCATTTGATTTAGCCTCTCACTGAATTCAATGGGGTTTGGGAATGCTCGACGAACCGTTCGGCTAACCTTGAAGGGTCCGCTCATCTCTACATAAGACACAAAAGACAATTCACATAACACTTTACATTACTCTGATGTGATTGGTGTCTTCAGAGGCAGGAATGTGACCACAGCGGTCCACTATCCTTACAGCTGCATTAATTAATTTCCATTTCCGCTTTCCATGTGGTAGGTGTAATGTCTACCCCAACATGATTAAAACCAAAAAATTTCTGAATATTGATGTTACTAGAACATACATCAGATACCACCTAACGTGTTAATCTAAAGGAATGACTTATCATGTCCATTTGTGGAAAAATCAATATTGGATTTACCACTGGAGAACTCCATGTACGTATTAGGAAAAAAGGAAGGGACATTGTCAAATCCAAGACTGAAGATGACCTTGAAAATTTAAAAACCTTACCTAAACACTTCTGGCTGTTTCATCATAGTGGCACAAGTCTGCTCAAAGTTAAAAGAATTGACAAGGTAATCTTAGGCTCCAGAGGTGGTAATCTTAAAAAAGTTGGCTTAGGTCAAGAAAAATGAAGTTTTAGATTGAGGACTTTGACACCCCATGGGCTTAATGGAATCCTTGGGTTTGGTTCATTATTAAAAATATCAATAAATCGGCATTTTGTGGGTGATGGCGTTGTTGTTGTTTTTAATATTATTATTAGTTATTTTATGTTTTTTCATCTATATATTGTTTTTAGCTTGCAGCATGTAATTACCTCTACCATGATTGAAATTTGACCTGTACTACGGATGTCTCTGCACGTGATGACTTAGATTCAGCGTAGAGAGTATCAAATGCTCTATGCCTCCTTATGAAGCAAGTGGTGAGAAGTTTATTATAGATAAAGCCTTGGCTCTCCATTATTCATAATTTGAGGACCTTTTCTAGCAATGATGGACTGTTTTTATCCCCCGATGGGAATATCGAATCATATAACTATAAGATCCCAGCATTATCCTTTGTTTACAACTTGTTTTTGTTTCTATATCCACTTATAATATGTAGGTGTGGGATTTGTCTATGATGTTCTAGTCTAGTTGGAAATGTGTAATAATCATAGAACAATATTCTTCTTGGAGTATTAATCGGTATTTTTATGTATTATCATGCACTTTGTATGCACTGTCACTTTAATTACGCTTTATCACTGCAGCAGTCACTTTAATGGAGACATTATTTATTCTCCACTGGGCTGGAAGCGGGAAGTCAGCTAATTCCAAAGAGGCGGGACCAGGGTTTCATGCGCCAATGAAGGCACAAACAGTAATTCTGCTATACTTCCTTATTGGGTCACTTGATTATGTTGTGTGCTCCATTGGCCACCAATGCATATTTAACAGAGTAGTGTTCCTCTCACCTACATGTCCCCTGAAGAAGTGGCATGAAACTCGCGTCGGGGTAGAGGGACACAGAACCTAATCCATAACACATTAACTGCAATCTTACGGTCTACATTTACCCAAGTAATTAAATTTATAACATTAGCTGAACTCTTTCACCTTAATGCATGCCTGTGACGGTTATCCAATGACTATGAGGTATCAGCTTACCTTTATTATATTACCATGAATGCTCTTATTCTGGACTATAAGTGAATTTTGATATACAATGAATTAATTTAAGGCTGACCATACACAAACTATTGCTACTGGTACCTGTACATATGCATGCATGGTAAAGATAAAGGTGCATTTTCTCTCAAGGAGTATTCTTCACATCTTAATAAATGGGTCTATGGTAATAAGGATTGAAAAAATATGCAACTTAAACAATATTTTCTTATTTCAATTTTCCCCTGCTCTCCTGATATTTAATTTCTTTTATGGCTGGCAATAGTCGGTCATGCACACATTTCTCCAAGCCATTTCATGTACAAGCTCTGAGGGGGTTCATATTAACCATGTTTACCATAGCCATAGGTCATGATGAGAAATGTACTTTTAGACTAGCAGCACAACAATGCAGCTGACCTAAACTGTTAGCCAACCAAGAATGCCTGCTGATTCACCAACCAGGATGTCAGCAGGCTGGGCAGTGAATGCTGCTGAAAAGGGATATTGGGAATGACCCTTTAAGGCCTCTTTCACACATCCGGCGGGCGCCTAAACGGCGCCCCCGGCATTTTGCCGCAGGCGCCGCGTGTGAAAGCTTTCACACTTCCGGCGCCCAAAATGCGGTTTTTTGCCGGATGGTTTCTGATACTTGGAGAGATCAAAGACCATCCGGCAAAACAAAAAAACGTTGCATGCAGCGTTTTTTCCGGACGCCGCAATGTACATTTGCGCCGCATCCGGACAAAACCGCATGCAACGCATTGACATGCGGCGCCATCCGGCGCTAATGCATGTCAATGCGAAAAAAACCGCAAGCGGCGCATCAGATTTCCCGATGCGGCGCTGCGGAAAAATGCCGGGGGCGCCGCAAGGCGCCCGCCGGATGTGTGAAAGAGGCCTAAGAACAACAGAATCAGACATGTGTAATTCAACATGTCATACCCATTTTTTCCTAACGTTTGCCGTCTCTGAAGAGTCAGGGGTCACCAACATACAAGTTAGACAGTCGGTTCGTCCGGCAAACTCGGTGGGTTCAGCTAATATTCAACTAATCTGAATGACATTTGAAAGCCTAAATCTGTCAAGATAATAAATCTGAACATTTTATTCTTACAGTCGACAAAAATACTACTAGAACATAGTGCAGTTGAAAAAAAACAACAAAATGCTAGCTACTGTTCTTCCTCCAAAAATGCAATACAAAATTATCAAAACTTGTATGTATCCCAAATGTTCTTAATAAAAATTTTAGCTCGGGATGCAAAGAAAATGTTTTCAGGTCTCAAAAAAATGGTGACACAAACAAATTTTTTCTTTTACAAATTCCTATACTTTTTAAAAAAATATTTAGACTTGAGAGTCCTCAGTGGTTGATACCTTTTAATGGCTAACTGAAAAGATGGTAACAAATTGCAAGCTTTCGAGACTACTCAGGTCTCTTCATCAGGCAAAGACTAATACAACATCTGAAGAATCACATATTTATACACAAAATAGCACAGAAAAAATGCAATAGGTAGGACAAGTGACGTGAAGCAGAACTGTCATTATGGCAGAGGGACGAACATAAATATGACTAGTCTTTCCTATATACTTTTTAATGTTTTTACAATTACGATAATTGACCATATGAGTCATATTGCTTTTAAAATGCAGTGAACACTGCAAAAAAAGCCAAAAAACAATGGAAAAATTGACTTTTTTTCCCATTTCAAACTTGCTGGAAGTTTTTGAAAAATTTTCACTACATTATACTAACTTGGCCCGTGCGAAATTTTCGCACATTGGTCGTCGGGGACGCAGGCAATTTCAGAAAAAGCAAGCTGGTCAAATGTAAATGTATTTCATGAGATGATGAACACAGACAGGAATTTATATATATAGATTGAAAAATATTTTTCTATCTACTGGCTGACACGGTACGAAGATACACATCTTTCCTATATATATAGATTGGTAATACAATAAATTGGTTTGATAAGTAGAGGCCAAAAAAGTCTTCCGGTTGAGGTGCCACCTGCAGGTCATTATGTCTTTCTGTAGGTTTCTGAAAATTATTGTTTAAACTGTATTTAGTGATAAAATCGTGGATGTGTGGTTTGTTTGGCTATTTTCTTGCTGAAGGGGGCAAGTTTACCTTTCAAATGGTGTATCATTTGTGTGTGTGGGTGCAGTATGAACGGAGATACAAAGTAATCACCGAAAAACAGTGTTTAGAAATAATAGAATAGATGATCAAATGGATGGTGTCATTCAAAACTTATCCCACAAAAAAGTAGCCCCACTATGGCTATGTTGATGGAAAAATAAAAAATGTATGACTCTGAAGGTGAGGAAAAAAACAAAAGCAGGAAATAGCCCAGTTATGAAGAGTTAAATGGCAAGACTGCATTAACCACAATGACTATGATGGCCCAGAATGTAGATTTTGGTCAATATACTGTAATAATAATAATATTAATAATAACAGATTCTACTCTAAACCTTTAAGAGATTGAACTTAAATTACCTTTCAAACAAAAACACAGCATACACATTCAGTAAAATATATTAAACCTAATGTATTTTACATAAATACTTGCAAGCAACTTAAGCAACTTTCCTCTTCCGACCCCATAAATTACACAAAGAACAATGTGAACGCCAACAGGGTGCAATAACTCCTATCAATTCATGTTTATCCATTTAAATAAAATCAAGGCAATAAACTATGCCTCTACAGTATAATATAGAATCAAATTCCACAGTTCCTTTCCTATTGTTGAATCTGGATATTTTTACAGCCATATTGATATAAAGTGACATAAACCAATGAGATAAAATTCAAATAATCAAGCATTGTATATAAAAGCTGGTACTAAATCAATGCGACACAAAGATATCTCTGTATCTGCCCCAATAGCTGTCAAAGCCCATGTAACTTTCAGACAACTCCAGACAAAATAGCCCTATTTGGGATTTTCTCACTCACGAGCCACATTCACACATTCAGCATTTGGTCAATATTTTACATCAGTATTTGTAAGCCAATATTAGGAGTGGAACAATCAGTGGAAAAGTATAATATAAACATGTCATCAATCGAGATAAGCGAAACTTTCAAGGTTCAGTTTGGTTAAGATTCGCCGAAAGGACCACGAACATATCCGAACCCCATTAGATTCAATGGGAGGCAAAACCAAACTGTTGGAATATGTTTAGTGCAACAACTCAATTCCTGTCTATGAGTGTTTAGTTGCTAGATTTGTATACTGTTTATAAAATTAGAACAAAAAAAACTCCCAGAGGCTCACACAGGGAGAGCATGTGACTGTATTTCCTGTTTTTGATGTGTCTTTGTATGAGAGAGGCAGCCTGCTGTAGATGCTGCACAGATAAAGACACACACATGATTTATTCCTGATCTATTAAGCTTATCATATATTGTTCCTGATTGTTCCTGCATAAAGAAGCTCTGTTGTCACACGCTTGGAGAGTATCCTGAATAATCCGCTACCAACACAAACGCATAGACAACACCTTAAGGGGTGACAAAAAGTTTCCCAAACAGCTAAAATTAGGGGCAGACACTATGAAAAGTGGCATCAATTGACTCACAGAAGAAAAGTGCAAATGTCACAGCAGCAGTCAGCAATGGGACATACATGAGGTATTAGGGCCTGGCCGAGCATTTACAGCATGGAATTGAAGTTTCAATGAGGATCTGGTAAAGGGAGCGGTGTAAGCCTTCTTAGCTGGGGGACCTCACACCTCACGCAACACCTTCAATTTTTTTTTTTTTTTACTCCAGCCACACTCGGCTCAAACATCAGTTTCACAAACTACTATTGATAGAAAAATGTAAAAATAGTAACACAGGCAGTTGACTGATCAATTGACCCACAGCAAAACCTGTTACAATGGCACAGAAGCAGTCAGCCATGGGCCATGCATGAGGTGTCAGGGTCTGGACCAGCATTTACAGCTTGGAATTGAAGTTTTAATGAGGACCTGGGGTTAAGGGAGCCGTGTAAACCTTCTTAGCTAGGAGATATCACACCACATGCAATATCTCCATTTTTTTTTATTCCAGCCACACTCAGATGGCACAAACATCAGTTTTATAGACTAAACATGATACAAAATTGTAAGAATAGTAGCACAGGTAGATGACTGATCTATTGATCCATCCTAGAATCTGTTATAATGGTACAGCAGCAGTCGGCCATGGGCCAAGCATGAGGTATCAGGGTCTGGCCCAGCATTTACAGCTTGAAATTGAAGTTTTAATGAGGACCTGGTGGTTAAGGGAACATTGTAAGTCTTCCCAGCTGGGAGACCTCACACCTCATGCGACACCTCCAATTTCTTTTTTTTTATTCCAGCAACACTCAGATGGTACAAGCATTAGTTTCATAGACTTACTGAAAGAAAATGTAAGAATAGTGACACAGGTAGTTGACCAAAAGTTAGCACAGACCTGTCTGTCCCTACTTACACAGGCAACCTACCAGATGGAGACCCAACTTTGAGTCTCCACATTTCAAAAAATTATTGTCACACACCACTAAAGTTTCATCAATTTCCACAGAGCCGAAATGGTCCCATTGGCCTCTGACACACCTTCCACTACAGGCAACCCAATGGATAGAGACCCAACTTGAAGTCTCCACATTTTAGAAAATAATTGTCACACATTGTCATAATTGTCATGACATTGTGGATGGTTTCTGCACCCTGATTGGTTGCCAGAATCAACACACTGTACATAAAGTTAAGGGAAAGAAAAAAAAAGCACACGCAGCTCCTGTAATCTCTTCAGACGCTCCACTGACCTCTTTACACGCGCACCCCTCATCAAACACATCCACCTGTTCCTCCCGCTCATCATACAACATTACTATTGTAGCCAAAGTAATCCAAAAGCATTAGTGTATTTACCGGACTGTGACCGACTTTTGCCAACTTTGAGTAAAGTTGCATGTGAAAGCAAACACGAATCCTTATGTGCTACGTTTGTGACAAATTTGAGACTGGCAAACGTTTTCCAAACACATTCGCTCATCTCTAGTCTTCTCACCACCTCCTTATATACAGGTAGCAGGCTTCCCCCCTCCTTATATACAGACAGTAGATTGCGCACTACTTCCTTATATACAAAAAGACCGTTTCCTGCGTGGCTTGTTGGGATAAAGTTACGTACCATATATGTAGCTTGCAGGTTAGAAGGTTAGACATTATTTAGCATATATTGATGGTTGGCAACCATACCTGCAGTAGAAGCCTTCCTCATTCTAGGCTGTGGGAAGTTGGATGAAATGATAGTTAATACCTACTGACTTGGCTGAGCCCCATCCAATGCCGGACTGGAGTGCCAAGGGTCCACCCGTAATATTGACTCTGTTGGCCCACTGCTCAGCTACATGAAAATATCACATTACACTCATTCACAAGTTTGTCTATGTTCCTAAATAATAATAAATGGGGTAGTTTGTTAAAGGAATGATGAGATGCTTCTCTATTCTGTACATTGTGAAACAAATGTTTTGTGCCAAGTATTTGTCATATAGGTGGAGAGGGACCCACCAGGAGATTTTCTTGTTCTCCTGTGGGCCAGTCCAAGCCTGTTCCTATGCCCTTTAGCCAGTGACTAGCTGGAAATGGTTTCAAGATCATGTCGAAATGTAGGGCAGCCATATTTTGTGCTAAATTTAAACATGAATTTCTAGTTTTAGTGTTCACTAAGCAGGTATAGTTACTTTAATTGTTTGTTTAAAGTGTAGAAAGTCTTCTATGGACGGTAACAGAGGAGAGCCAGCTTTACAACCTCCTCATTTACAGAAGCAGGGACAAGCTTAATGTTTATTCTATAGAGCAGCGAGCAGAAAGCTACATGGAAGGTTAACGGTGTGGGAAGAGGAGATTAATGGATATGTTTATAAATTACTTAATTTATTTTTTTAGCACATTCTGTTTTATAGCTATTAAGCAATGACCTTAGAATGAAATACTCTGGATGCTACTGAGGTTCCACTTGGAAGACATGGGAAGTGATTTTGTCAGAAGAGTAATGAAACTTTATAGGTACTTCTCTGTGATAATATGTTCGCAGATAAACACAGATTATAAAATTGCATTAGCTGCATTCACGAATACAGGGTTGATGGGCAAAGAACAGACAGACACCTCTATCCAAATTTTGTTTGATTAGCAGTTTTCTTCTTCTCTTACTATCCAGAATCTGGCATAAAATGTGTTAATGTGGCTATTATTATCAAATAATTTTTAGGGTTTCTTTCCACTAAATCATTGCTAGGGCTTTCTGCTTATTTTCTGCCATATTAAATTGGTTGGAAAATAAAAATTGTAAAATTTAAAGCCTCAATGTACCCTGTACCCGTATCTATGTGGCATTTCCTGATGAAAAAGTCATAGTACTTCAAAACGTGTTGAATAAACCACACTTTGTATGTGATCAATTCCAGACCTTTAGTTATTCGACGGCGCAGAGTAAATCCAAGCTTTCCCTTCAATTTCCACTGCTTTGAGCTAAGGAAACTGGACAGTGGAGGTAGAAATCTCCTACTCCTTCTGAAGTCATATAGTGACCATTAGCTATGATGACCATTTCAGATTTGCTTTCATTATGGTCAATGAAGAAATCCTTGTTATTTGTCATATGGCTGCTTGTACAGGACTCTATACATCATATATGCTTTACAGATGGGCCTGTACTTACATTAAATGCAGCTTCAGCACATGTAGAATCTTCTTTTACAGCTGATTTAACCTTTTGATGACTGTTCTGCTTATTAAGCTGACTCATTCTTGCTTTCCAAATTCTGCAGTTTGCTTCAAGATGGTTGGGCTTTTTACAAACAAAACATTAAGTTTCTCTTAGCAAGCTCTTATATTTAGGGAAATCCTGTGTCTTTAATTCTGTTTCTGCTCTGGATTCATTATTGCTGCTTACATGCTGCGTTTTACTCTTGAATTCATCCACAAGTTTGCCTTTAACATACTCTAGTGTCAGCTCATCATCTGGCCGTGCATCTAGTGCAGTCACAAGGGTGTCATAACTTTCTGGAAGACCACTTAATAGAAGGGCAGCAACATGAAAATCTTTAATTTATTCTCCAATACCCCTGAGATGCTCCACAATCTCCAGCGTGTTTCTCATATAGTCCTGCATATTCTGTCCATCATTTAGCTTAAGCTGATTCAGATTTCTCATGAGATAAAGCTTATTGCTGAGATTTGATCTTTCATGCACTTTCTGTAACTCATCCCACATCTCCTTTGCAGTTGCACATTTTCATATATGCACAATCTGATTATCATCTACACTGAGGGAAATCTTGCTTTGTTCTTTCTGATCCTTCTCTAGGAAATCATCTGGTAATGGATGAGGCACTTGTTCCTGAGTATATTTCCATGTGCCTTCTCTTATGAGCAGCATCTTCACCTTGAATTTCCAGGACTGGTAGTTCTGGTTAGTGAGGCTTGGCACTGAGAACTTGACATGATTGCTGATAGTGGACATCTTCTCTGTTGCTCTGTGCTGCTTTTGCTTTGGGCTTCTGTTGCTGTGTCACTCTGGGTCCATTATATGTTGGCAGCGGATTATTCAGGATACTCTCCAAGCATGTGACAACAGAACTTCTTTATTCAGGAACAATCAGGAACAATATGCTGAATAGATCAGGGACAAATCATTTGTATGCCTCTGTGCAGCATCTGCAGCAGGCTGCTTCTCTCATACACAGACACAGGAAAACAGGAAATACAGCCGCATGCTATCCCTGTGTGAGCCTCTGGGACTTTTTTCGTTCTAAATTTATGAGCAGCATACAAATCTAGCAATTAAACACTCATAGACAGGAATGCAGTTGCTGCATCAAACATATTCCAACAGGAAGTATCAGCCCTCCCATGAACAAATGTCCTGCTGTAATATCCCTTAAATGTTGTGCCTTTTCTTATTAATTTATTTGTAATCTTGCCTGAAAAAGGAGTCTCTGTGCTCTTAAAGCTTGCAGATATATATTAATTTCTGATTAGCCAATAAAGGTATCACTCCGAGAATACTTTTGTCATCATTGGGCATAAAACTATTCATATCGAGGAATTAATAAACTAACTCTGAGGACTCGGTACATCCACCATTTGCTTGTTGGTAAAAGATATATTATATGGATTAGCTGCCTGATGTCCGAAATATAGGCACCAGTGTTTCTTTTTCAATCTGCTTCAACCAAAAATCTTTCTTTATATTTCATAAGGTTCTTTATTCTATACTATTCACACATATCAAGAGGTCGATTCATCAAATATTTTACTTTGAAAAGTTGCAAAGTTTTTGCGCAAAGTGATGTTACGCAAAAATGTTGCGATTTGTCATAGCTTTCACAGTTGTTTGAAACATTTCTACAAAAATGGGCGTAGCTGAGGAGGAGCATGACAGGGGTGTGACTATGAACACTCATCGATTTCAGTAAGAATGCCAAAGTTTCTTAACCAGAAATGTTACTCCCATACCTGACTGAAGTAGCATTTCTGGCAAGGTGCACGGAGTCGCACGCCACTAAGAAGATGCACAGAAGATATAAGGTGATATGCACCTCATACTCCAGTGAACCCTTCAATAAAGCTGATGTACACAGCGCCAATCTTAGTAAATTGGCTCCTAAGAATCTAAGCTGATTAGAGAAATGATTCAGTTATGAATATTTGTACCTGTTTTTGCCTTTTCTTCTCTTCCTAACCATTGTCCATCCCCATCTTTCCTAACTTGCTTTCAGTTCATACAGCGATGAGCACATTTATGCAAGTGGAATTAAATTCTCATATTTTACAAAAATTTGTATCCTCCAGAACATAGATTTTTTTGCTATTTGCTGTGCCCAAATTCAATAAAATGGCAACCAGCTGCGGCATCCATTTTGCCAACCAGATGGTTAAAAAAAATCATAACACACACCTCAGCTGTCCCGCCATCCGGTCCTCCACGCCTCTTCTTTTCCTCTTAACCCCTTCATGCACTTTCTCTTCAGCTTCTTCAATCCAGGCCATGGCTTCCAGCTGGACAAATGGACAAATCCTCTGATAGCACTGTGCTCGTTACCATCGCAGTGCACATAATGATAACATTACAATGCATGTCACCCTAGTAACGGACATAGTGCACAATAACATCTGAGGCCTGGTGAATCCGAAAGCCACAGCCTGGATTGAAAAGGCCAAAGATGATGTGCTCAGCTGCAAGGGGAAGTGAAAAGGTGCGAAGGACCAGACGAAGAAGGGAAAAACAGGTGAGCAGTGAGATAAGTGTTCATTCTTATATTTTACATCCTACGTTTATTATGTTCTGGGATCTGGAGAGACCCCAGACCATTATAAGGAACATTTCATTTGTGGAGAGTAGAATTTTCCTTTAGGGAAATGTAAGTATTAATTATAGAACAAGGTTCTACAAAGAAACCTCCCATGAGTGCTAAAACCCTTTCAATAAATTAATGTTCTTGTAATATATTTATTATCTGTCTTTTGTATGCCTTAATGAGTTGATGTAGTTTTTGTGAGCCTGGCGTGACATGCCAAGAAACACTCCCAACCAGTACAGACCATAAATCTGTACCTCCCAGTAACAGTACGTTACTGGGAAGGCCTGTGCTCCATGTTTAGGGATGGTAGGAATGGAAATGCATCCTTACTTCAGGCTGATTGGGCTGGTCATAATTACATAGAAGAAGACAATCATTAACAAAATGCTTTGTTTATCAGTTGTAATTAACTCACTATTATAATTTCAGGGTGTCCTTCAGCTTAATTAAGCACAAGGACTGTAATTGTATGTTTACCATTTAATACTCATTAAATTGTTTATTAGTGGTTTACCAAAAGCAAAATATAATATATTACATGCATCTTAAACAATGGTTGGATGCTTAATATTAATAATAACAATAGTGTCTTTTTAACCTATATCTATGATTAGCTTTCATTTTGTATCTGCAAATATCTCACAACAAATATGCATCAGTGGACACAAAATATACCCCAATCTCAAAATGACACAAAAGTTAAACCATAGAAATCCAGACTAATGAAACTTTATTTTAGTATAAAATGTCACTAGTAAAGAAGATTTACTTTCTAAACCCAGTAGAGATGAGCGAATTAATTTGCTGCAAATTAAATTTAAGGCAAATTTAGTGAAATTCTCAGGTCCCGATGAATTTGAACAATTTGAAATTCAATTTGCACTAATTGCCCAAAAAATGCCCTCCACCATTATACACATTGCAATGTGCTTGCCATGGCCACGGAAGACTCACATGATTTCAGGCACAAGCGTGAGGGCTTCGACGTACTATGTTGCAGCTATCACATCTCATAGATTAGTTCAGCCAAATTGAAGGGACTATCATAGCTTGTATAAAAGCCAAGGCAGGGAATGCAGCAACCATTTTAGATTGATTTGGGGCTATAAGAGGACAGTAAAGCTCACAGCTCAGCAATAAAGATAGAAATAGAAAGCCATAAAAAATTTGACAGACACTACAGATAGTATTGTATTCTACACCGGCAGCACTGAAGAAGATGAGTGTAGTTGCCTGTGAATAATACAGAGATACAGCTGACAGGGAGAGAGAGATGGCAGAGGTGCCAGCAGCAGTGGCAGACTTAGTGTTATTGATCAGTGATGTGTTGTAGCCAGCATCTGTCCTTCTGCAGTTGAATTACAATAACACATATTTTATTCTTAACCCCTTCCTGACATGGTCATTTTCCTTTTTTGTGTTTTTTATTTCCTCTTCTTCTTCCAAGAGCCATAACTTTTTTTATTTTTCAGACGAAATAGCCGTATGAGGGCTTGTTTTTTGCGGGGCAAGTTGTATTTTAGTGACAGAATTCACTTTATTATGTGATGTACTGGAAAGCATGAAAAAATCCAAGTAAAAAAAACGTAATTTGTGGGTTTTGATATTTTTTCTTATTAAGCCATTTACCGATTGCGTTAGCTAATTTTATATTTTTATAGACCGGTCTTTTACAAACTTAACTACACCATATACAGTGCCTACAAGTAGTATTCAACCCCCTGCAG
>VIAB01016141.1:40291-53532 GCA_009801035.1 Oophaga pumilio | reverse complement strand
TTCCCATCTTTCCTTAGTGCTTGTAGCAGATCATAACAGCTGAGGTTAACATACTCAATAATCAGAACCTCCCGATCCCGTCTCCAAGACTTTTCACAGACTGCGCCAATTTTTTGGAAAGCACTACCCGGGTTAATACAATTAATCCCCACAATTTTAAGCGTGCCCTAAAAACGCATTTGTTCAGACTGGCCTACCGCCTCAACGCATTAACCTAACTATCCCTGTGTTGCCCATTCAAAATCTTTTACCATAACCAGGTTCCTCACATCATGTTCTCACATGCTTAATGCACATAATAGCCCTCTGTGTCTGTATTTTTACAAAGCTGATAACCGGTTCATGCAGCATTACATGAACACCCGATTCTTAAGGTACTGCCACACTAAACAATCCCGCTAGCGATCACGATAACGACGCATACTAATGCGATCGCTAGCGGGATTGTTTCTATATCGCTGATAGCGGCATAACTTTGCGATGTCGTTAAGGACGCTATCGCGGTTAGCGATCTCCTTAACGACTTTAGCGGTACAAAAGTACCTCTAAATCGCTAAGAAAAGGTGCCACACTCAGCGATATATACTTACCAGCGGGGGCGCCGACGATAAAATAGGGTCCGGAACGATGTCAGCGACGAGCGAGATCACAGCAGGATCTCAGCAGGGGCCACGTCGCTGGTAGATGCCGCACACTACAACATCGCTAACGGGATCGCTAAATAGTGACGTTTTTTAGCGATCCCGTTAGCGATGTTGTTTAGTGTGGCATACCCTTTACACTTTGGATGGTCTGAACAATGAAAGCAATTGTTGCCATCTACCTTCCGTGTCTCCCCTTTTCATCATAGATTGTAAGCTTGCGAGCAGGGCCCTCATTCCTCTTGTTATCTGTTTTGATCTATGTGTTTATTGGTAGGCTGAAATGTCTATTGTCTGTATAAGTCTAAAATGTAAAGTGCTGCGGAATATGTCGGTGCTATAGAAATAAAATTATTATTATTTTCAAATGTCTTTTGTTTTTAAATGTGTTTATTGCGTTTCTTTTTCACTTTTGCTTTTGACTCATTTTATGAGAATTTTTTTTTTCAGCTTAAAGAGGTATATTTGTATATACATTTAAATAATGCTTGTAAAGAAGAATACTATTGTGTAAGAAATGGACATGTGGATCAATTTTAAACCAATAAAAATTTCCCAAATTTCTAAGGGATTCAATGTTTATGGACTCGATTTTTCAGGATTGATGTGGGCTTGGAACGAGTTAAAAAACAAAAGAATGTCATACTCACATAGTCCCTTCACCTATCCTGGCAATTGCAACTCTTACCCAGTGTTGCCTTTCCTAAGCTTTGACTCCAGTCTTTTTTATTCATTGATGTGCCTTCTGGTGGCGACAAAGGCCCGAGCACAATATGGTGTTATCATTAGAGATAAGCAAATATTTCAATATTTGGTTCGGATTACGTTTGCCGAATTTGCAATATTCGCCAATTAATTTGTTGAATTTTCACCGAACATAACCGAACGCCGCTCACCTCAATGGGAGTCAAAAATAAATGCATACACAACATCTTACAACGGCCCCAAATGCTGCCAAAACACATCAAATGAGGGACAGACACCAGGAAAGTGGTCTCGATTCACCCATAGTACAGATTTTAGCATGGCACTGCAGCAATCAGCCAGGCATGAGGTATCGGTGTCTGAGACAGCATTTACAGCTTTCAATTCAATGCCACAGTAAGACGAGGTGGGTGAGGGATTGGTGTAGGGCACCATGGCTGGGAACCCTGATACCACATGCAACACCTCTACCTGCTTTCATGCTGAGTCACACTCAGCTGGCACAAATATCAGTTTTCTAGACTACCATCGTCAGAAAAATTTAACCTCTTAATGACTGCCAATACACCTTTTAACGGCGGCAGTTAAGTGTACTTAAACCACAGCGTTGTGAATTCACATCGCTGAGGTTTAAGGTTATAACGCCCCCCCAGCGTCGGAATTTCTCTGGGGTCTCAGCTGCTGGGGGTATCTGAGACCTCAGAGAACATGATTCGGGTTGGTTTTTACTGACCCCGGTGTTGTGATCGTATAACAGCGACCACAAAAAAGTGCAATTTTCCATTTAATTTCTCTCTCCTCTGATGTGATTGCATATAAGACTAGAGAGAAATATGGTCCCACGATCACTCCCCCCATATGTTCCGGTGTCCCCGGACTCTCAGACATCCCCCCACGGATCCCGGCATCTTCTTGCTGGAAGAAAATGTGCACCTGCCAAGATCTGCCATCCGGCACCCGGCAACAACAGGAAGATTTTTCCTATTGGTTCATTTTGATCACTGTGGTAGACCCTATCCCAGTGATTAAAATAAAATAATAGTTAATAAACCCCCCTTTATCACCTCCTTAGCTAGGGAAAATAATAAAATAAAAAAAAATGTATTTATTTACATTTCTCCTTTAGGGTTAGAGATGGGCTAAAGTGAGTTGGGCTAAAGTTAGGGTTAGGGTTAGGGCTAAAGCTAGGTTTAGGGTTGGGGCTAAAATTAGGGTTAGGGTTGGGGCTAAAGTTAGGGTTAGTGCTAAAGTTAGGGTTAGGCATAATGTTAGCATTAGGGTTATGGATGAGGCTAAAGTTAGGGTTAAGGTTGGGCTAAAATTAGGGTTAAGGTTAGGGCTAAAGTTAGGGTTAGAGAAAATGTTAGGGTTAGGGCTAATGTTAGAGTTGGAGCTAAAGTTAGGGTTAGGGAGGGTGCTAAAGTTAGGGTTAGGGCTAGGGTTGGCATTAAGGTTATGGTTGGGATTAGGGTTAGAATTGGGATTAGGGTTAGAGTTGGGATTAGGATTAGAGTTGGGATTAGGGTTAGGGCTGTTTTGGGGTTAGGGTTGTGGTTAAGGTTATGGTTAGGGTTGGGATCAGGGTTAGGGGTGCATTGGGGTTAGGGTTGTGCTTAAGGTTGTGATTAGAATTAGGGATATGTTGGGGTTAGGGTTGGAGTTAGAATTGGGGAATTTCCACTGTTTAGGCACATTAGGGTCTCTCCAAACGCTACATGGCGTCCGATCTCAATTTTTGAAAAAGTCAAACACTGCTCCTTCCCTTCCGAGCTCTACCATACACCCAAACAGTGGTTTAGCCCCACATATGGGGTATCTTCGTACTCAGGACAAATTGCACAACAAGTTAGGGGGTCTAATGTTACCTGTTACCCTTGGGAAAGTAAAAATTTAAGGGCAAAAATATCATTTTTGTGGAAAAAAATAAGATTTTTTACTTTCATGGCTCTATGTTATAAACTTCTGTGAAGCACTTAGGGGTTAAAAGTGCTCAACACACATCTAGATAAGTTCCTTGGGGGTCTAGTTTCCAAAATGATGTCACTTGTGGGGGGTTTCCACTGTTTAGGCACATCAGGGGCTCTCCAAACTCGACATGGTGTCCAATCTCAATTTCAGCCAATTCTGCATTGAAAAAGTCAAACGGAGCTCCTTCTATTCCGACCTCTACAGTGCACCCAAACAGTGGTTTACCCTCACATATGGGGTATCGGCGTATTCAGGAGAAATTGCACAACAAATTTTGTGTTTCATTTTCTCTTTTTAAACTTGTGAAAATAAAAATAATTTGTTCTGAAGTAAAATGTTTGTGAAAAAAATTGAAATGATCATTGTTTCCTTCCACATTGCTTCAGTTCCTGTGAAGCATGTAAAGAGTAAATAAACTTCTTGAATGTGATTTGAAGCACCTTGAGGGGTGCAGTTTTTAGAATGATGTCATTTTTGGGTATTTTCTGTCATATAGGCCCCTCAAAGTGACTTCAAATGTGATGTGGTCGCTAAAAAAATGGTTTTGTAAATTTTGTTGTAAAAATGAGAAATCGCTGGTCAAGTTTTAACCCTTATAACTTCCTAAAAAAAAAATTGTTTACAAAATTGTGCTGATGTAAAGTAGACATGTGGGTAAAGTGGGTAAGTATTTTTTGTGCCAAATCTCTCTGATATAACTGCATATTTCCATTTTTTTCAGAAATAAACACAAGTCATATCGAAGAAATTTTACCATGTTCATGAAGTACAATATGTCACGAAAAAAACAGAATCACCGGGATCTGTTAAAGCATTCCAGAGTTATAACCTCATAAATGACAGTGGTCAGAATTGTAAAAATTTGCCCGGTCATTAAGTACAAAACTAGCTCTATCACTAAAGGGTTAAGGATAGTAACATGGGTAGTTAAGTCCAAGGAAGTGGAGGCCTGATGGTCTTGGAGGACTACTGCTACAGGCAACATGCATGAAGGAGACCCTACTAGTAGTCTGCACATTTACACAAATTAGTGGCAGACACCAACAAAGTGTCATCAATTGCAATAAAGTAGAATTAGTATAGCAGGGACCGACACCTCTTCCACTACAGCCAACCCAGCAGATGTAGACTGTAACTTGCGAGGTGGTGGAATCACTGTTACGTATCCCTCTGATAGCCTGGAAGGGGGGGTAACTAGGTGGCCTACAAAATCCCTACTCAGACAAGTGGCAGCCGGCAAAAACTGCAACCCAAGGAGGTACAAATAGGTGGCTCCAGGTGCTAATCCATGGCTGACATACAGAATGTGGCAGCTGACTCCCTACAGTGGGTAAGCTGATAAGGCCCGAAGGAGAGATGAAAAATGCAGGCAGACTCTGGAACCACAGATGCAGAAGGGACAGGCTGAGGAACAGAAAAGGACTGGCAGGTGAGGGCTGGATCGTGGGCTGGATCGTGTGTTAGACAGATGGGTGCTGGCAGGTGGGATCTGGACCAGCTGATGGACAGAAGAGCTGAGACAGGTACAAGCAGACGGGCATAGACAGGTAAGAGCAGATGTGTACAGGGTAGAGAAGCAGACAGATGGACCTGGGGAACCTGACAACTAGCAAGCATGCAAAGCAAGCTAACAACGTAGCTCAAGCACCTCCATATTGGAGGAGAAGCCTTAAATACAATATGTCGCCCAGCTATAGGTTGGGAATACCTTAAGTTGATGTGGGCGATCGTTTTAAGAGGCAGGGAGCACGCGAGTGCACCCTCTAAGGAAAGTTCCTGGTCCTACAACTGAACCTTTGTGGACACACATAGGGGTTGAGATGAGGAGGTGGTGTGTGAGTGGGAGACACTGAATGTCCTGTCTGTTAGATATGAGGAGATCCAACAAAGGGCCACGTCTGTAATGTCAACAGATCAGAAAGTCTGTAGTAAGAGGGAACGGTCCAGTGTATCAAAGACAGATGGCAGGTTCAGGAGAAGAAGGAGGACAAACTCGCGTAGTTTCATTTGGCGGCTAGTAGGATGTTGGTGACTTTAGTCAGGGCAGATTCAGTGGAATGGTGCAGTCTGAAGTCAGATTGTACATGTTAAAAGAGAGAGCAAGAAGAGAGGTGGGATGACAGTTCAAAATGGACATGTTGTTCCAGTAATTTGGTGGCATAGGGAAGAAATTATATGGGGCGATAGGTAGACACAGAGGATGGGTCAAGGATGGGCTTTTTGAGGATGGGTGTGATCGAGGTATGTTTCAATCAGGATGGAAGACACCAGTTGTTAGTGACAGGCTGAAGAGATGGGTTATGCTTGTGATGAAAACTGTGTTAAAGTTTGGAATAAGGTGGGACGTTATTGTGTCAGATTCACAAGTGGTAGGGCAAAGTATTCAGCTGAGATGAAAGGAATGGGAGGGGGAACTGGTGGACACAGGAAAGAATTGAAAGTACTGAATAGCTGTTTACGGTTGTGAGACAGGTATGATGAGGGATGAGAAGTCGGTTTGTTTTGCTGTAGTCAGAATTTGCGCAGCATTTTTACAACTTCTGTTACAGGATGGGCAACTCCGCTCCCTTTCTTTGGCAGCCGTACAATGGTACGCTTTGTAGATGAGGGCCAGAAAGAACATGTGCTCCAGTAGATGGCAAGCGCTGCATCAAGTGGTCTCTGCTCCTCTTCCTCCACCTTAACATCACATAGGATACAGTCCTCAGGCGTGACACCCCAATTAACCTTTCTTTCCCCCACATCTCAACTCTCCATGCGCCCAACTGACTGGGGGTAACCACAGATGGGCCAACCAATAGAGCTGTTCATTCTATTCCATGAGTCTCCTCTAAAAATTCAAAGTCAAGAGGAGGAAATCATCTGCACCAATGGCAAATTGTTTCTGACTTAGATCTATAGCCAGACGAAATTTTGTCCTAGCATAAACCAAACCCTCTTCAACAGATGTTAACCCCGTTGTGTGAAGGTGATCCATTTATGACAAGACTCAGGTATTTGAGGTGCCTGTGGACTATGCTGTGCTGTCAAGCCAGGAAGAGGAAGTGGGTGGGTCTCAGGGCGAGGAGTGGGAGAACAGAGAGGATGACGATGAGATAGTAGATGACACTTGGTGTAAACCCAGAGGCATGCAGCTGAGTATCTCAGCAGAGGAGGATGAAAAAGTGGAGGTTACGTAGACACAGAGTTATGTAACCACAACAACCAATGCATCCTGAGGCCCAACTCTGGCAGTGGACAGCAGCGTTCACGCTTCTGCAGTTGCCTAGCTTGAGTCTTTTTTTCAGTTTGGCAAAAATCTAAAAAATCATGTTATCTGTCAATTTTTAAAAAAACAACCTAGTGGAGTAAAAAAATGAAATCATGTTAGTAATACATGCATGACCTGCCACATGTGTGATCAACATACGTTAATCTGGGAATGTCATTGTGCTAAATTACAGACTAGAGGGTCTCGCCAACCACCCCATCAACCGCATCTTCTGATTCTTCTTCCTCCCTGATCATGGCAAGTGTTGTTACACAGGTCTCCGGCTGAAGAACCTCCACTTGTTTAACCCTTACTGTTGGGGTGATTGATAGTCTGTCAGCTGATACTGAATTGGACATGCCTGCTGTTTTTGACTAATCTTACATACCAAGCATACCCCATCTTTCTCAATCCACCGTAACATCCCCGTCTGCACCTCTCTCACAGTTCAGCAGCTTGTCATATTCACCCTACTCCACACTGTGTCGACACAGCAGCAAACCCTTGTTTGTACAGTTGTGCTCACCTAAAATATTCTTCACTCCTACACATGGCACAGTTAACAGTTTGAATTTCACCATCTTCAATCTACTGATAATAATAAACTTTATTTATACATCACAAACACTTTGCGCATAGCTTTACGAGTCAGTAGTTCATATAAAACAGTCAAAAGGTACCAAGCTTAAGATAGTCAAAACGCATGTGCTTTTAGGGAGCACCTAAAAATGTCTAAGTTTTGGTTATACTCCTAGTTTTATGGGGGACAACAGGTAAGAAGTGAGTCATCTAGGTAGGAGATTGAACTGAACCAGACAAAGTCCAGATCAGAGGTGTTACCATCTTTGTGTGTCTCAGAGTTTGAAAGTTGTGAGAGGCCACGAGAATTGGCTAGAGATAGAAGCTGGGATGCAGTCGGGGAGGTTGAGCTGTTGAAATCTCCCAGGTTATGGGTTGACAATTCTGAGGACAAGAAGTGTAGCCGCAACGCAAAAAAATGGTCAAGGAAGTGGGTGAGTGAGCCTGGGGGCCAGTATATGACTGCTACTCTGAGGGAGAGGGTATGGAACACCCTGATGGTGTGAACCTCTAAAGAAGAATGGCATCCATTTGGCCTGTATTTATTTATTGGGTTAAAAACAGGATTGTTGTTGGCAGAGAGGAGTGTAGGGTTATCGTGGAGTTAGCAGTGATCATTCAGCGGGATATACGGATATTCCATGTGCTGTAATCTGGACATGGATAAGCCGTACACTCACTATTACTTTTCTGAGAACAAATTATTGTGCACAGCTTGCGGCCTCCTCAGATGATTCGTTGCCCAATCATGTCATTTTCTGGACGATAGGGGCCAGCTGAGAGATATTCGCTACTAAGATCACAGCGCTTGTTTCTGTATGACTCATTTCCTGTGATCTCTGTGATTATTGCAAGGCCACTCCAATCTGTTGGCCACAGAAATGCAGCCTTTACTCTTTATGGATACTGAAGGTTTCCGAAAGCTGCTGGCCGTCGCAGTCCTCCCAATACCAGTTGCCCAGTCACCATTACTTCTCTAAGAAAGATGTGCCTGTGCTACAGCAACAAGTCGCAGACAACATCACCTGTTCCCTGAAAAATTTTATATCTGCCAGGGTGCATTTCAACAATGACACCTGTACGAGCAAGCATGGATGGGGAATTACAGCTAGATGACTGGGTACTAGGCGAGTCTGGTGACTGTAGGGGCAGTTGGTGGAAGGGGCTACTCCACATGTTTTGCAATTCCCAAGGCTTGCAGTGCACTTGGGGATGGAAAAATAAACCACTATACACCATAAGATGGATAACTAAATGACTAGACAACAGGCGTTGGAGAATTAAACTACTAAACAGCTGCGGTTGTAAAACTAAACCACTACACACCATATGATGGATAACTAAACTAATAGACAACAGGGGTTGGAGAACTAAAGTACTAAACAGCTATGACTGCAGAACTAAACAATACACACCGGAACATGGAGAACTAGACTACTAGACAACAGGAGTTGGAGAACTAAACTACTAAACAGCTAGGGTTGGAGAACTAAACTACTAAACAGCTAGGGTTGTAGAACTAAACTACTACACAACGTATGATGGATAGCTAAACTAATAGACAACCGGGTTTGGAGAACTAAACTACTAAACAACTATGATTGCAGAACTAAACTACTACACAACGTATGATGGATAACTAAACTACTAGACAACACTGGTTGGAGAACTAAACTACTAAACAGCTTGAGTTTGAGAACTAAACTACTACACACCAGGAGGCTTAAAGCGCTAGAAAGCAAGGTGTCACTAGACACCAAGTCTTGGAATCCCCAGGGCTTGCGGAACAAATCTCTGTATCTAATACTTCCTCCAGTGCTTCTGCCTCCTCCACCTCCTTTAGGGCTTCCACCTGTGCCCTCAACCTCTGCCTTAATGAAACAGATGTTACAACTCTGTAGAGGGAATCCTCCCACCTCTGTACTGTGCAGCCATGGCTCACCACAATCAGGCAGTGTTTAAATTCATATGCCTTGGAGATCACAGTCATACAGATCAACAGTTGTGGACAGCTATCCAATGTTGAGCAATGGCTGCCTACACTCAACTTGGAGCCAGGGAAAGTCATGTTCGATAATGGTGCAAACCTGGTGGCGACCTTACACCGGCCAATCTTACACACATGCCTTGCATGGCTCACATCCTCAACCTAATGGTACAGCAATTCGTACACCACTGTCCCAGCATGGATGTGCTGCTGTAGAAAACACTGTCGTTGTGTGTTCACTTTCACCATTCCACTTAAGTTGGTATAGAGATCTTTCGGACTACCTGTTAACCGATTGATATGCGAAGTGACCACACCGTCGAATTCAACTCTGCACATATTGCAGTGACTGTGGCAGTAGGGCCGAGACTTGATGCAGTCTGACATTTTTAATAGCCTGGCTCATCGCAGTATGGATGTGGTGCAATTTACACTTGCATAGCGGACACAGATGAAGGACTTCCGCACCCTTCTGCATGTTTTTGAAATGGCTGCTAAGATGTTTAGCGGTAAAGATGCCATCATCAGCATCACTATTCCTGTCATCTCAATGCTGGACCACACTTTAAATAGTCTGGGTGAGGAGGTGGTGATGGTCTTGGGGGAAGACGAGGAAGCAGAGGAGGATGCCTTTAGGGTTAACAATATCTTTATGTTCAGGACTGTCATCTCACAGGCGGTTCCAATGGGAGGAACAGATGGAGGAGGGACAAATGGAGAAGGACCATGAAAAGGATGAGAAGGAAGAGGTGATGGACGCGCACCAGTTAGGAGATGAAAGGGATAATGATTCCCTCTCTGTTGTCCATGGTTGCCACAAGGAAAAGGAGGAAGAAAGCTTGAGTATTATCCTGCCATCAAAACACTGTGGAGTTGAACCTCATGAAAGAGACCGACCCATGTTCGCCTTCTTGCAGCACTATCTGCATCATGATTGTTAGCTGTATATTTATGATTCGATAAAGTGCTGACTTCTGGGTGCCAGTGTGTTCTATCTATAATACAAAAGTACATTTTGCCAGTTGCCTCCCTACCTGAAAAAGTGACGCGCCCATTCTGCAGTATCAAAATATGCTTGAAGACAATCTTGACAGTGGTTTTCCCCAAGATAGCAGTGACACACACAGTTTGCATCACAGTGATAGGCTTCCAACCACAGACACATTGCAATGCAAAAACATTACCAGCCTTGCAGCGCTGGAGTCCTGTGCTCCAACCCCACCAAGGACAGTGTCTGGAAAGAGTTTTTATGTTCTAACCGTGTATGCAAGAGTTTCCTATTAGTACTTATTTTTCTACCCACACCTCCAAATATATGCAGATATTAAATTTCGATTGTGAGTCCCAATGCTGACAGTGGCAGTATTGTCTGTAAATGTCTATAAAACAAATGTTGAATTATTGGCGCTATAAAAGTGATAAAAAAAATTCGAAATTGATACTCAGCCACACTCAGATGGCTCAAATATCAGTTTCGTTGATTACTATTGTCAGACAATCATAATAATAGTAACATGGGTAATTGACTCAATGAGAGTGGAGGACTGCCGGTCTCAGAGACCTACTGCTACAGGCAACACACATGAAGGAGACTCAACCAGGAGTCTACACATTTCCAAAGATGCATTGACAGACACCAACAAAGTGACATCAATTTCACCACAGTAGAAATAGTATAATAAGGACCGACACCCAACTCAGCAGATGGACAGTTGGACACCCAACCAGGAGTGCTCACATTTCAAACAATTAGTGGCAGACACCACAAAAGTGGCATCAAGAGTAAAAATAGTATAATGGAGAGCGACATCTCTTCCACTACAGCCAAGCCAGCAGATGTACACCCAACCACGAGTGCACGCATTTCCAAAAATTAGTTGGAGACACCAACAAAGTGGTATAAGTTTCAAAAGAGTAGAAATAGCATAATAGTGACCGACGCATCTTCCACCACAGCCAACTCAGCAAATGGATACCCAACCAACAGTGTACATATTTCCAAAAATTAGTGGCATACACCAATAAAGTGTCATCAATTTCACCACCCACCCCATTTAGACCTCGAGCACCGAGCCTAATCCCCCTTCCACCTCGACCTCGCTTTTTCTTAGTCGTGTTGCTCACATAGTGTGCTATAAGCACAGTATTAGCAAATAAAAATTACATTTTTTACTCTGCATCACCTCTGCACAGCTGAATTTCAGTGGCACTAAATGAGGTGAAATCTGGCATGCTCAATCAAGTTAGTCACAGAAAAAAAAAATTTCTGTGTGGATGAGGCCTGCATGACAAAGAAGATGTGCACCAAACAAAGAAGAATTTTTTTGGGCCTGTCGATAAGGCCTTTATAAGATTGAGTAGATGCTCCAAACAATTTAAAAGTGACATGTCCCCTACTGTATGACGTTGGTAACAGAAATACTTTTTGGGCCGGTCAATAAGGTCTGTATAAGATTGAGCAGATGTTCCAAACAATTTAAAAGTGACATGTCCCATACTGTATGACGTTAGTAGCAGAAGAATTTTTTAGGGCGGGAATGGGAACATACAACAGAATCAATAACAGTACGGCTCTGGCAAGTGCAAGATCCAGGATCCAGCCTACAACTATTATTCATCTACCCAACACCAATTACCAGAAAGCGTTTGATGCTCGTCAGAAGATAGGTGTAACAGATGCGTGTCTCAAGCTAGTTATAAAAGATGCCCATGAGAAATTGGATGCCAAAAATGCACATAATATTAAAGATAGCCTCCAAACAATTTCACAGTCCTGGTTTCCATGACAACCATCACATAAACCATAAAAATGGGCGGATCGCTGTGCAATATACGATCCTGCAGACAAGTAATAGCAATATTGGATAGATCTTTTTCGTGATATACATTTGTATGGGTGCACTTAGGCTATGTTTTATATATCCTGTGATGAGCAGTTTTATAAGTTTTTGTGGATGATATGCTATTATTATGAAAGCCCTCTTAATTGCTGTAGATACCTATTGGGTCATTTCCTGAGGGCGGAGTCTAATGTTAAGAATCCGTCCTCTGTTAATTGGTTGCTAAATAAGTGCCAGCAATATAAAAAGGGCTACTATGGTGGATTTGCCTGTGCCCCCTGACGAAGGCTAAGGCCGAAACGCGCATTGGGGAGGGCGCACCCACCCTCCTGGACCCCGACCCAACGATCCCTTTGGAGCCAGCCCCTGCCATTTTGTTTGGGTAATTATATATATTTCAAACTTTTTCACATTTATACTGCCATAGATAGTACATAGGATTATACCAGATATCTTGATGATGGTGCCACATAAGGGCACTTTGGTAGTACAGATGTGTTCATCATAGTTATTACAATATATATTGGCAGTGGCATATATCTACACGCTATACTATTTTGCTCCTCATGGTTGAGTGTGTGTGAGGGGGATGATCTAGGGGGATAGGGCGCCTACTTCATCAATACAATGTCCCCATTTGTCTCAAAAGCATAATAATTGCCTTTCATATGTTCTGTTCTCTGTTGTCTAATTGTGTGATATATCTGTTTTAATATATGTATATCAATAAAATTGTTACTTATTTATTATTTATGGACTAGTACACGTTTCTTCTGTCTTCTGGCAGTAGTGTTTGCTATAATTGTGCATGGAGCACAATAGAATAAATATAGAACATGTGATTTCAGCAGCCCATGACACAAGCCGTTGTGTCAGGACATTGTGAGTGTTTCCTGCGCCCTGATTGGCTAGCCGAAATGTGCACACATAGGGCTCATACCCACTTGCAAGAAATACGGACGAGTGCAATCCGATAAAAAATCGGATTGCACTCGGACCAATGTTATTCAATAGGTGACATCTCATTTGCGGACTGAGAAAAAAATCTCAGCATGCTGCGCATTGCTGCAATTCTCAGACGAGACTCGCCAATAAAAGTCAATGGGTGCAAGAAAAAAATTGGACAGCACTCGCACCATGCGAGCGCTGTCCAATTTATACGCACCGGTGTCCTTTGAAAAGCCGGCAATTCATTCCTGTAAAATCACACTGACAGTTCACAAAACACTAGATATACACTGTGTTCCAAATTATTATGCAAATAATATTTT